>JAOXJK010000013.1:2467885-2480386 GCA_025774025.1 Xenus cinereus
CAGGTTGGAGGGGGCTTGGAGCAACCTGGTGTGGTGGGAGGTGTCCCTGCCCAGGGCAGGGGGTGGCACCGGGGGGGTTTTAAGGTCCTTTCCAACCCAAACCATTCTGTGATTCTAATGTCATTGGGTTATGTGGTGTTCCTTGGAAGATCCTTAAATCATTAACCTATTTATTTGCATATTTGTGGGAGAACTTCTTTTCTATAATCAGACATTACATGGTTAATTTGAAGGCCAGGACACTACTCAAAATATAAACTAATAACAGCATTTTCCTGTATGGCAAATGAAATAACACGGTCTTTAAAATGGTGGCCTAAAGGAAGAGTTGTTCTGGTTCTTTGTCTAATTTCTGATTAGCAAGGGTCCGTGTTGTAAAACAACATTGGCTTTTGTCACTAACTGGCCTGGCTTTATCAGGTCCTGAATTCCCTAAAAACCAGGCTGGGGGAGTGGAATGGCCATCTTGCTCTCTGATTTGGCATGTTTAAACCCAAACTTGAGAGCGGCAGGTAGCATGAGCCAGACCAGCACTGGTGCTACCTGTGTCTGGTGATTCAGTGAAGAAATATAATGGGATTTTCATAAGGGTTGGCAGGTTTTCATCAGCAAAGTTTTACTTAAAAATAGTAACCAAAGATAGAGAGCTTTCCCAATTTTCTTGACTTTAGAAACAGATTTTTGCTTTCCAGCACTTTTAGGAGTTTGGCTGACCAGGTTACCTCTGCCAAATATCAATGGCTTCCTTTCTACATTCTGCTGCTCGCTGACATACGTTATATTTGGGACTTCGTATCATATCTCAATTGGTGAGATTTATTTTGTACTTTGAAATGTTTTTTTGGGACTTAGAGATTATGTTCGATGCTCTTTCAAAACCTGGCGAGATGTCCTAATCTATTTCATCTAACAGGAAGGTGTTATTTAGGTGAGAATCCAGACCCCGAGATTCTTGATTCATTGTTGTTCCACTTCTCTGTGGTGAGAATTTCACCAAGTCAGTCAAGTTTCAGCTGCGGGGTCCTTTGTGCCCCCGAGGACGTGAGCTGTGATGGATACTGGTTCACAGGAGATGGTTGGAGTCTCATGGAGGTGTCTGCTACATGAAGGACCAATGTGAGCTGCTTCCCATTTAGCCCCAGGATGTTACTGTGAATCATGATGTGGCTCCTGGTCTTCTCCGTGGTCTTCTCCATGTGTTTTCTCGCCGTGGCTGAACTGTTGATGGGTTTACATTCTTAATTTGTTCAGAAGCCAGATTATTAAAATGCTGTTTACCTCTGAGAAGGCCTTTCACATTATCCCAGTGAGTGGGTATGTGGAGCTCTGGCCTTTTAGCTAAATTGGCAGTTCTTTCTCTCACTGACTGGGTTTTTCAGCCTTTCTGGTATCTCATTGTAACTCATTCATTTTTTTGTGTTTTATATTACAAACTTTTTGTTGTGCATCTGAGCAACCAAAGACTTCACTCATAAAATGTCAGGAATCTGAAATTTTCAGGCAGGATTTTGGAAGCTATAGGTTCTTACTAACAAACAGTAAAAATTGATTATATAAGTGCATTATATATATCTATACGAATGAAAATTGACTGTCTCATACTGCATAGACTGGTGGTGGAGGGAAGAGATGGACGTGGAGTTTTAAGATTAAGTCTTTGTTGCAACGTCTCAGGCAGTTCCATTTTCTGTTCTCTGTTCTGTCGGTTCTAGGCTCGTTCAGCATCCTGAACATGGTGGTGGCAAACATTGCGAAGCCTCCTAATTTCACCCAAACGTTGTCCTCTAGTGCTTCACCCAACAATTTCTCAGACCCTACATTTATGAAAAATTACATGGAGGCCTTGACCCTTACCGCATCAGTAACGTTTTTGACTGGCATCATTCAGGTAGAAGACGAATCTATTTTATATCCTTAATCATGTTTCCTTATGTGCATCCTCATGCAAATGTAACAATTGGTGCTGCTTGTATATTCTTACAACAAAACCTAACCTCAGCATGAATACATATTTTGGGCAAAGTGGGACATGACATGACCTGCTTGAGGGTAGAAAGGCCCTACTAGAGGGATCTGCACAGGCTGGCTGGATGGGCCGAGGTCAATGGGGTGAGATTCAACAAGGCCAAGTGCCAGGTCCTGGCTCAATGGCCTCAAGTTGCACCAGGGGAGGTTCAGATTGGATATTAGAAACAATTTTTACACTGCAAGGGTTATTAAGCCTTGGAATGGGCTGCCCAGGGAAATGGTTGAGGCACCATCCCTGGAGGTATTCAAAAGCCGGGTTGACATAGAGCTGAGTGACATGGTTTAGTGATGGGTTTTATCAGAGTTAGGTTGATGGTTGGACGAGATGATCTTAAAGGTCCCTTCCAACCTAGAAAATTCTATGAATCTATGATTCTATGAAGGTCTGTCTTGTCCTCTCATACTGTCTGAAAAAGATATGACAGGTTGAGGTTCATGTGGCCAAGATTAATATGTGTGAAGTAAATAGTTATCTTTTACATTGACTCTCTGTATGTATCTCTTCAGCAATATGTTGACCCTTAGTAGTCCTGCAGTAACTGCACACGCTTGATGTAAAGTGCTTCTGTTTTGGTTTGGCAGTGCCTTACTTAATTGTGCATAATGAAAATAGCATGTTCAAATAACTACCTGTCACGTATGGCAGCGAAGAGTCACGCTCTTCAAATATGGAAACAAGAAGGGCAGGGTTAGACATTGATAATTATATCACGTCTCACTTCTCGTCTGTCCCATGCAGTTGCTGCTGGGCTGCTTTTGCCTGGGCTTTGCAACAACGTACGTGCCAAAGACTCTCATTGATGCTTACCTCACTGCTGCTGCATTGCATGTCATCGTATCACAGTTCACCTTTATCTTTGACATCATGGTAGACTTCCACAAGGGTCCCATGGGCATTTTTAATGTGAGTAAACTCATTATTAGTCAAAGAAATACCTGCTTCGTGGAGGGAAAAGGAAATAAAACAGATTCAGGAACTGAAAGCAACTTCAGTCTGTCAGTTGCTAAGGGATATTTGTGCAAGTCTCAGCTGTGGTTCACTTCACCTTCCTGTTGTCTTGAAGAGTGGATGGAGCTTATTGTGCGACATGCAAGAACAGAAGGCTGTGTACATATTTTTAATTACTTATGTAGCTCTAGAATAGATTTTCAGCACGTCTATAATTGTAGGAGGGCAAAGGTTAGAGGGAAAGGTAGTTTTTTCCTCACTAGATCGTCATGGGGAAGCCATTTGGCACACAGTATCTTTATCATACCTGACAAAGAAGCAAGACTCCAAGCTAAAGACAAGTCAAAGCTAATTCATCCTAATTTACTTTGGTAACATCAACAGAGAACTTGAGAAAATGGTAGTGAAGAAGAGAGAAGGACGGTACTAGATCTGAGCTATTTGTGGCAGTGTTTTCTCTGCAGATACCAATAAATGATAGAGATTTTTAAATGGTCTTTTTCTCTTCTTCTCATTCCCTTCTTCTTCTCTTTTCAGTTTCTGTCTTCTAATCGATGTTACCACTGTAGCAGAAGGGTTTTATTTGAGTGTCAGAGCAACCGATGTCAGTCTCCTGGAATATAGAAATACTTGTAGTATCTGCCTCTGATCCTCTCTATGATGATTCTTTTTCAGAACCTATTTCATTATTTCCTGGCTCTCCCAAAGGCTAATGCCACCAGCATATTGCTATTTTTGCTTGGCATGGCTGTGCTTCGCATCAGTAAATCTATCAGGATAACTTATAAACTTTATCCTATTGCATTTCCTATGGAACTTCTCTTGGTAAGTGATCTTCAAATTGGTAAGTGATCTTCTCTTGGTAAGTGATCTTCAAATATCTTGTCATAATTGAACTAACAGAGAGTATGATATACTTTATTTTAAAAAAAATCACATATTACTTCAGGATGCTGTTATATTTACACGCTGAATCTGTGTTTCAGTCCTTTAACTACTCCTACAAGATGAACTATCTTTAGCTGGATTGTGCACAGTTTCAGGAGCAAAAGCTACATAATCTCTAGTGTTGCTTCTTGGTTTTTTTTCCCCAGATTATCGCGGCCACTGTTGTTTCTAATTGCATTCGTCTTCACGCTGAATCCAGTAGTGCTGTGGTCAGTATGATTCCGCAGAGGTTAGTAATCTATGCTGTTTGTGAGGTTGTAGTTTTGAGTAGTTTTGAGATATAAAAGAGCTGTTTCAGCCTGTTCTTCAAACATGACATGAGCTGACTTTTATTGGGCAGTGCAGCTATCGGAATAACTCTTGAGGAATTTTAATTACATCATAATTTCCAAGCATATGCAGAATTCAAACTACAGTTTTATCAGATTCAGGTTTTATTAGCACAAAGAGGAAGGAATTTACTTTTTTTGGTGAGGTGGAATTCTCACAGTTTGAGAACATCTCCTGTGGGGTGCTGGATGCCTCTGATGATCGTCCTGGGTTTGGAGTTACTGTGGACGGAGCTCAGAACGGCTCTAAACTTGTCTCTTCTCTGATCCTGTAGGTTTCTGCCTCCTACACTGCCAGATTTATCAAACCTGAGCAAGATTATACAGCATGCCTTCTCCCTTGCTGTCGTAAGCTATTTCCTTCTTGTTTTTGTTGGGGAGAAGTATGCTTCACTCCACAACTACAGCATTGCCAGCAATCAGGTGAGAGCAAAACTGCGGGTACCTCCCAGGCTGAGAAGCAAACTCCAGCTCCGTTTGTAAAGCCACGAGCTCCCTGACAGTGGTGGAAACGCAAGGACGGAGTGAATAAACCAGATTATGGTTTTGTAGGAACTCGTTACCCTTCCTTATGCAAAGTAGATATTATAGGCCAATGACGTGAAGGTGAAAACATGGCCTTCTTTGACCAAGAGGCCTTTGAATATTCCCAGTGTTGGGGCTGAACCTCACACACACGCAGCAGTGCAGCTGCTCCCTGAGGACCGGTGCTGTCATGAATCCACGAGACTATAAAAGCATGATAAATTAATAGTTGAAGTTGTAAATGGCCAGAGCAGCTGCAGTTCTCTATATGTGGCTGCCATCCCAGCATATGGATTCTCTGCCCAGAGTGATTGCTCTGAGAGGCTTTTCAGCTAAAACTGTGTTGGTTTCCAGTGAGCTAGAGTTAATAAGCATTAGGCATTTTGCACTACTCCATGTTTAGCTTGTTGTGGTGGCTTTGGATCTTTACTACAATGGAGCTAAGCCAGTAAGGAAGCTGCCCTGACTTCTCAAAGCCTCTGGGGATGGATATAAAGGGAATGTCTTTTCCACTTAGCTTGTGTCCAGGTGCACTGTGGCTGCAGACTGAGATTTGCCACGTTAGCTTGCAAGTCAGTGCTTTGAGGTTCTATGTAGATTTCTTTGAAAGAAGAAACTGAATTTTTGGGTCCAAGATATCCTCAGCTGGGTAAAATGTATGCCTTTTAAGAGAACTCATTTAACAGTGGGAGACCTTGCCTTCCAGAAGGTTTCCTGAGCTTGGCAACATCGATGACCAACCGGCAAGAGTGAGCAAAAGGAAAGAAATTCCTGATAAGCTACTTCTGTGAAGGTAAGTCATGCATTTGGGGTTTTCTCTGCTTCCTTCTGTTTCTGTTTTACAGGAGCTAGTAGCAGTGGGGCTGTGCAATATTTTCAGCTCATTTTTCAAAAGCTTTGTTGTCAGCTGTGCTATTTCTGGAACTGTCATTCAAGAGAAGACAGGGGGGAGAACACAGGTGAGCTGGGCTGGATTTGTTAAGCTTCCAAACTCTCATCTAAAATCACTGTATACTGAGTATAGGCTGACATTTAATCTAAACAGTTTGTGAGGTATAAAGTTACATACTCATGCGACATGAATTCAGATATCCCCTCTCTCTGTGTTATATTATCTACTATATTTACATGATATTCACAGCACATGATGTGCCATGAAGGCAGCCAGGATCCTGTGGGGAGAACAGGATACGGTCCATGCAGTTTAAAACTGTATTGTAGTGAATATACCCCAAAAGCCAAATGGAAAATCGTTCATGCGTGTTCTTCTGCCACTTCTTCCTAAGTTTGGAATACTTTGGAGTATAAGTCTTATGAGGAGAGGCTGAGGGAGCTGGGGGTGTTCAGTCTGGAGAGAAGAAGGGGAGACCTGAAACTCTGAAACCCTGAAAGGGTGTAGCCGGGGGGGGTCGGTCTCTTCTCCCAAGTCACAGGCCATGGGACGAGAGGAAATGGCCTCAAGTTGCACCAGGGGAGGTTCAGATTGGATATTAGGAACAATTTTTACACTGCAAGGGTTATTAAGCCTTGGAATGGGCTGCCCAGGGAAGTGGTTGAGGCACCATCCCTGGAGGGATTTAAAAGACGGGTTGACGTAGTGCTTAGAGACATGGTTTAGTGGTGGTTAGGTTGATGGTTGGACTCGATCTTAAAGGTCCTTTCCAACCCAGACAATTCTATGATTGTATGATTCTACTTGACTTTGTGATCTTTTTTCTTTTTGGGCAGGAAAGAGGGTGTTATATGTAATAACAATCTGTAATAATGTTTTTATCATACCTCTTAACTCAATGTCTGTACATTCTTCACTGCATCACAGATGTAATTTTGTTTAATAAAGAGTTTATTCCAACATCTGACTTGAAAGAGAAGCATCTTATTACTCAGGTGAAATTATCAAACTGAAATCCTGCATTATTCTGGTGTGTGTAAGAATAGTCCGTTTTGGTCAAATGTATATCTACAGAAAACTCTTTTAGCAAGTATTTGAGAATTTGTACCACACGTTGCAGCATCCTGTGGCCTTTCTTAATTGTGCCCTGCTTATTTTTCCCAGTGGGTGGTGTTACATGGGCTTGTTTAGGGAGGACAAGTGAGAAAATGGTTCTGTCTCTAATAAAGTACCTAATGGTGTTCTCTAACAAAGTATTTCTGTTCAGTTGGCAGCAGCGATTGGAGCATCTGTGATGCTGGTGATTGCACTGAAACTGGGACACTTTTTCCAGGCGATACCTAACGTAAGTGAACTTGAAACAGCTATGGCAGCAGTCAAATTACTTTCCAAGCATAACATGAAAATTTTCTAAGCATAAAATGAAGATTTTTGTGGGACAGTTAGGGATGATATCATGCTCTAGAGTTAATGGTTCTCAGGGATGGACCAAAGCAAAATACTGACTTTAAGCTCCTAAATTTCAGCAGGTATCTGAATGATGCAATATTTATTTTATTTATACCTTACGTATTAGGTAATAAATACTGCATCTCTCTCCCAGCTCTCACTGATCAGTACAAGCTAAAATTCCTTGCCTAAAACTGGACTGAAATGTCACTGTCAACCTCTATAACTCAAATATTGTATTTCACTTTTGGGTCTCACGTCTTCCAAGCTTTTGCACACCTGTAAAACAAATTGATGAGTTCCCTTTTTTGCATCGGTGTAAGGAGCTCCAAGATGGGTCCTTCAGATTCTTTAGAGTAAAGAGGTAAATAAAATCTCGGAAATGGAAATTTGGGTTTAATGTCTGATTCTAGCTTGGTCTTTGAGGTTTATTTTAAAACCATATGGACTCCTAACCTGCCTTGTGTGGATTTTGCATTGCCAGTGCACCTATAACATTTTATTATTGTAGGTTATTCAGAGTACTCAATATTCCACTTTTCTCTTAAAGTTTTATTTAGACTTTCTTGGTTTTTCTCTAAGTTTTCTGAGGGAACGACTGACAGAGAATTACTTCCTGATTTTTTTCCTGGCCTCTTTGTAAGCTGGGAGAATTAATCCCTTTCCCCAAACTAGCTGACAAAACAGAATTTAACCACCTGCTTCCCTTCGGTCTCCTTTTCGTCGCTAAGAAAGGCCATTTTCAACGAGTGGTGTCAAACAACTTTCTAAATCGGGCAATGAACTGCCGGTGCTAATTGAAACCATTCTTTGAAGCAGCAACTCTTAATTCTGTAGATGTTGTTGGGATTTCTCCTGGTGCTGCAGGAGCCACAGGGATTCTCCGCGGAGCACTGGGGAGTAATGGAAACTACACACAGCGTTGCAAGAGGGAGTCCAGTTGTGTTGGCAGGAGCCATTGTGAAATCAAACAAGAAATTATAAGCCAGTTTTGTGTTGGTTTGCAGATCAGAGAACTGTTATATGAAGCTATAAAATTTATGGAAATAAAGCTATTGTAATATTTTAAGTTCAAACAGTTTGTCTGTTGTGGATATCTGTTCCTTTGCATGTTTGTGGTTGCAAACAAAAATAGCAAGATAATACATGCTATTTTTCTGATTTCCACAGGATATGCTGGCTGCTATTGTGGTATTTAACATGCTCCCTTTTCTTGAAAAACTTCTGGATGTCCCCATCCTGTGGAGACAGGATAAGTATCATTTTGTAAGTGATGAAACAAGCCACCAAGGATTTGGACTGTGCCTTAAAGGGAGAAATGGATGTTTTGGGAGGGCAAGGCAAAGCCGTGGGCATTCCCTTAGAAACGGGAATCCTTTGAAATAGCCGCTGAAAGAAGCGTATTGAAATCTCTACACATCAATTTGCAATTAATTCTATACAGGGAGAACTGATTATCGTTGGTGCTTCCCAGATCCCCTAAGAAGGAGATTGTCTGGCTGCCAGCCTGGGCCACAGTCCTCATGTCAGCTCTTGTGCAGGACTTCTCATAATGAGAAAGATCCCAAATATGATGTGGACTTTGCTAATAATTGAAGCCCTGTTAAAAAGTCTGGACATTTTAACTGAAATTTGTGATTCTTGTTTGCAGCTACGTCCAGGACTGGTCTGGTCTGGATGTGTCAACAAAGCTTTTCATGTATTACCATTTCTAGCCTTGTTTTTTGCCTGCAATTTGCAAATGCTGGGGCTGAGTTTGAGGTCATTTTGCATATTTTTATTGCTCATGTTCTCTCTGTCTCTTGTTCCAAGGCTATTTGGCTTGTAACTTTCGCTGCAGTGCTTTGCTTTGGGCTTGATACCGGTTTAGAGATCGCCATAGGATTTACCTTCTTGATAATCACCATTAGGTCACACAGGTACCTGTAACTTTGAAAACAAAATACTAGTTTTTCTTAAAGTTGATGATTTAGAGATACTTTTACAATGTGATAATGAAAAAGCTGTTTCATGTTTGTAAGGACTTCGTTCGGGTCACCCTGGAGTCTCTCTAATGCTATCCCAGACCAATAATCCCGTGGAGTTTAGGGGCTCTGGATCGGTCCCTTCTGCAGCTGTAGCTCTGTTAAAGACTCTTTATTGTCGTGTAAGCATCACCCAGGAGAGGTGATCTGTCTACGTAGTTTTAGAGGGATAAAATCAGATGTTGTGACTTCATTTCATATACATTCCTCAATCTTCACTGCCATTTACCAAGTTGCTTTATCTTTTCCATAACCTCCGTTGGTGACAGGGGCAGGAGGTTACGTCAGGCACACATTACTCAGTGTAGTAGCTGCTAATCCAAACAGGAAAATTAGTTATAAATCCAAGCCACACCTCGTGAGATTTACCATGATAGGGAGGTGCTTGACTAAGTAGACTGAAGCTTCTGGAATAACATGGAAAGAACTGTTTTGCCTCTGCTCAGAATTATTCTCTGGGCTTTGCCTTGGATTTAATGAGCGTTGTGAAGGGGCATTTCTGCAGCCACTGTTCAGTTGAGTGTCCCTGTTGTCCATCCTCCCTTCAGGGTATGTAACTGCTTACCAGTTTCCTACCAGTGAGAGCATTATGCCCACAACACTCAAAAAAGCGTGGGAAGTTATCTGCAAAGAGATTGTTTTGAAGAGTGTCTTGACAACAGTTTTCCATACATCAGGGCCCACTGCCTTCCCTTTCAGCCAACCAGCCATGTGTTCATTCCACCTGTGTCCTGAATTGACCGGAACCTGCCCCAAAACCATGTGACACCATTAGCAAAGCACGGTTCCCAAAGCAAAATATTCTCCTGCAAGGCAAAACCCAGCTCCAAGCATGAATTTTTGCTGCCTCTACCTGTCTGTGTCTTTGGGGAGACAGAGAGGGAGCATGCTTCCCAGCATAACAGTAATAATCCAAGCGTTCCAGCGCTAAAAATGAGATATTATCCATCCTTAAGGACACCAGCTGAAGGCTGTGTTCGTGTACTGCTCCCCTACTCGAAGAACCCTAATTATGAGGGAATAATTTTTTGTACTCACACCCTCTAAGTTGCAGTTGGTATTTCCAGTGAAGAGGAGAGAAATGGAGATTGAGCCTTTGGGAACAGATGGGTTTTTTCTGCTCTCTGTGAAAACCTAATAAACATCTTGTTTCAGAATGAAGATGGTGGTGCTGGGACAGATTCCAAACACGAATATTTATAGAAGTTTATCCGTCTACAGAGCCGTAAGAGAAAACAAAAAACAAATGTTCCATCTCTCTCTGTTATCCAGCTTCTTCCCTTAAATGCCTGGGGGTGACCATTCAGGCTCAGTTCATTTGATTCATTTGATAATAGGTGGGACATGGGCCTTTTAAAGATGTTATTTTCAAGACCTGCACCATGCAGAGTTGGATGATGCAGGAGCAGAGACCTGTGCCTGTGCCCGTGGGTGCGTTCCCAGTGCTGTGCTGGGGGACTGGCAAAAAATGGAATAATATAAGGACAAGGTTTGGAAGACAAGGGTAGAGTGTATGTTTGAGCATTAAAAATAATTCGGGTTGGTTTATATTAGAGCAGCCAACTGTCATCTGTGATAGATGTGCTGGAGGTATGTTTTTAATTGCAAGAGGAGCAGATTAGTTTGTGGTAATTTAGTAATTCTGGTGCTACCAGTATGTCGCGTAGTCAGCAACGGGACCAGACAAATGCTGTCCTTAGGGTAGGACCTTGCAGACAGGAGGGGAAAAACAGCTCCTGCTGGGAACAATCCTCACAGACCCAACTTCTGCTTCACAGGCAAGGGAGATTGAAGGTATCAAAATCTTCCAGTGCTGCTCTTCCATCTCTTTTGCAAATATGAATCACTTCAAAACCTATTTGTTCCACAAGGTAAATGCTACTTTTTCAGTCAGCGGAAGTTTCTACAAGCCTGCATTAGGGAGATACAAACTCTAATAAAATTGCCTTCTTTTTCAGATGGACGTGAAAGCAGCACCTCTAGATGAAAGTGAAATGAGGGCTTTAATTGGTCTGTCTGAGAGTACAGCGGAAAGAAAAGATCTTAAATGCTTTTGTGTCTGCCATCCAACTCCACCACCACTTAGGGTCAGCTTTAAAGTGTATTTATCTAGTCTGTTTGTTTGAGGTGCCTGGTTTTATGTTACTGAGGACAATGTTCTTTACTTGCCAGTAACGAAAAGGCTGTAAATGTTTAGATAAAGCATATATATATTTGCTGTATGAAAATGAGCAAACATTACCACTGTATTTCCTTACTCATACTTTAGTGATAGAGCAATAGTAGCTCAGTTCACTGGATGAATTAACTAGCAACTGAAATATTCAACATATCCTCTCCTCAGCTTGAAAGAATTAATTTTGTCAGGGGCTTCCGTAGTGGTTTTCTTCTTTTCCCCATAGAAGACAGAGAATTCCCTTGCTTAGGAGGAATTTGTTCCACTGCCAATACTGCCAAGTGCAAAATACCTCAAAGGCAGCTACAATTATTGTGATTTGTGGATTTTTTACTTTTACTATAATTGCCTGCTGTGCATCTTCCAGTGTCACTCATATCCCTCTTTATCTGAATTTTCCGAGTTGCCTTAGACATTAAAAGAATTTCATATCTTCAGAAGATATTTTTCAAGCGGTTATATGTGATTTGTAAAACCCATTTTCTGAGAAAGTTGAAAGTTGAAAGATATTGGCTTGGAAAACATGTGTGGCACCAAGGTGCTTTAGATAATTTAACATAATCTTCTACAGTATGAAAGTGCAGAGAGTGGCTTTTCCTTTCTTGTGTTATAAAAATGAAAAAACACATTTGTAGCTGTTAAGAAAGAAAAATTGATTAAATCAGTCCATTCTGTGACCAGCTGCCACACACGAGAGCAGATCCAAGGTCTGCAGAGCTCAGACAGAAAGTTGCTTACTGTTGCTCCGAAGGGCAATGGCCATGGGCAATCTTTTTTCTTCTTCTTTTCTGAAAGGCAGAAGTAACCAGTCAGATTCCAGTATCAGGGGCCATTTTGTGGTGTGGAAGAGGGAGGTCCCACCAAACTATTTGGTGGCTGAAGGCCCTCTGTTTAACCACATCTGAGCCTTGCCCAAGTCACCTGCTACTTTGCATCCTCTTGTGGCTTTGTGCTATATTTAATGTTATTTCACGTGTGTTTTTTAACATGAGAGAGTGAAGACAGGCTGAGAGAGATGGGGGGGGTTCAGCCTGGAGAAGAGAAGGCTCCAGGGAGACCTTGGAGCCCCTTCCAGTCCCTAAAGGAGGGGGGCTCCAGGAGAGATGGGGAGGGACTCTGGATCAGGGAGGGGAGCCATAGGAGGAGGGGGAAGGGTTTGACCCTGAAAGAGGGGAGATGGA
>JAOXJK010000013.1:2541111-2559057 GCA_025774025.1 Xenus cinereus
GATGCTGGGGGGGGATGCTGGGGGGGTACCAGGGTCTCCGTGGCGTTATCCCTGCGGCAACAACCAGCCATGGATAAAGGAGCCTGGGGAATTCGCTTTGCTCCCCGGTGAGTCACGGTTCACCCTGGGCGTGATGGAGGTTCGTCAGGGTGCCGAGCAATTAAAGCAGCTCTTGTTTGCTTTTTTTTATTTTTTTTTAATTTTTTTTTTATTGTTTGAATAAAAGTTGCCATGACTGGCCCGCCGGGATGTTAGCTGCTTGCACAACGCTCGGAAGTAAATCAATCCATGTGAGTCTTATTCAGCTAGGGATAACTTTAAATTTATGGCTTCCCCGTTTGTTTTAAAGGAGGGGGGGAAAGGTGAAGTGGCCAGGATTTTAAAAATAAAAAAAAAGTTAATTTTTAATTCAAGTTGTGATGTACCAGTGTGAGAAGTGGCACTCGATGTCTGGGTCCATCCGTGTGTGTTGGGATGGAGCTGAGGGTTACGTGGAGCTGCCTTGTCAGGCTTAAGATGGTCATTTTATCTTAAAAAAATTTAAATTATTTCCAACTCAAACGCTGTCTCTCTGGGTCTCTGCTCCGCAGGCAGAAGTGTTAAAACACCAGCGTCTGGGGAAGAATCGCTGCTCTGGTCTCCCCCTCTCCTGCTGCCCGGGGACGGTTTGTTCAGTAAGTAGGTATTTTATTACAAAAAAATTGTTTTCACCATCGAGGGGGAAGCGAAACCACGGTGGGACGGTGGAGAGAGCCCAGCTGCCGCGCTAATTGGCTTGTTCTTCGTTATCTGTCGGCGGGTGTGCTGGGGCTGGAGGCACGTCCCCTGGCTCGAGGGGCTGGGATTTGGGGTGATGCTCATCAGGATTTGGGGTGATGCTGGCCCGGATTTGTGGCCCCCATCTCCTTCCCAGTGCATTTAGATGCGTTGGTTTTTAGCTTGACCTTTGCATTTTAAAGAAAACTCCCTCCCGTGTTGCAATCTTGAAGCTTTTAGGGCTGTTGTGGTGCCGTGGAAGCGAAAGCGCTTTGTGCTAAGTGGGTCTTAAAAAAAAAAAAAACAACAAAAAAAAAACCAAACCCCAGAGCAGTCAGCTCTTATTTTTCCATCCTGTTAATTTTCATCCTGACTTTCAGCAACAGTCAATAAAAAAGTTGGACAGAAGATAGCCTTTTTATTCTTTTTTTTTTTTAAGCTGATGGTAAGATGCTAAATGCTGCTTTATGGAAAGAGCGAGTCAAAGCCTCTTCCCGTGGCTGTGGGGAGCAGAGGAGCTGCCACGGGAGGCTTTGTCCATGATCTTATCACCCCTTTCTGACCGTGGTGGAGCGTGGTCTGTGGCTTAAAACTGCCGTTTCAGTTCTCCCTTCTTCTTAAATCCTGTTGTAGAATCAAGCACGTGTGGGTTTTATTTTATATATCTAATATGTTATCTATAATTTATATATTTTTTTTATTTTTAATATTTTTTTCCTTTCTTCTTACCAGCTATTTGCGTGAAATCCCCACCGTGTCTCTGGGTGGACACCTCCCCGGACCCCCCTGGACCTTCAAACCTTCTCCAGCGATCGCATGGTGACAAGGTGAGACCCCCTCCAAGTCCTCCCCAGCCTTTCTCTTGCTGCCTCCCCCTTTCCCTCTCCCTTCCCACGAGGCCTCCGGGAGGGATCTGCGGCATGAAGTTTCCATTTGGAGCTGGCAAATTCCTGGTATGCCGATTTCTAGGAAACGTGGCTCGGGATGGTGTGCTCAGTGAAACCCTAGCATGTGCGATACCTGTCTGTCCTCAGCCTGGGGTCGGACATCTGCATCCCATTCTCCGCTCGGAATTTTTCTCCTATTTTCTCCGGGCTGGAAGATAACAACATCTGTGCGGAGAGGGGATTGGTTTTAAAAAAAAAAAAAAAAAGAAAGAAAAAAATATAAATAGCTTGTTTTTATGGCGTGGATTTCTCTGCAGCGTGTGCTGGGGTTGCACGACGTGCATCCTCCTGCAGAAGAGGTTTTGAGGTTTTGTTTTTTGTTTTTTGTTTTTAAATTGGTTGCAAAGATCATCATTAAAAAGGCTTTTGGGCGAAGGGGGAAAAGGCTTGGAGATGCTCCCCTTGCTGGTTTTCCATGAGCGCGTTCTGGCATCGCTTGTAGCCAGCCTGAAAAGCAGGCAGCGGGTAACGAAGGTGGGGAAGACACCAGCTGCTGCCCAGTTTAAAAAAAGAAAGAAAAGCGCCTTTTGTCGGACCTGCTTTTAAAAAAAAATAGACAAAAAACCACGGAATGGATATTTCCTGAAGCAGCAGCTGAATTAATGATTATATGGGAGTGCTAGAGGCGGGGACAAAGCTGTAGATGCTGCCGGTGACTTAATTGCTGGTGGGCACCGATCCTGGCTTCGTTTGCCCGAGGGTGTCACAGCCTCTAGAGGAGGGGAGCGATGCTTGCAGCAGCACTGAGGCAGAGAGTGACTTTGCAAGAGGGAAAGGTGCAGTTCTTGGTGCTTTTGGGCAATTCCAGGAGTTTATATTAATTCTGGGGGATGCTGAGAGCAGGCGTGCGCCGGCGCCGTGGGTCGGGATGCGCCGACCTGAGCGAAGCACGTTGGGCACGTGTAGGTGTCCCCCCGGACTCACAAACCTCCTCCTTTGCTCAGCTCCTTAATGTATTTCACGTTAATTAACGCTGAAATAGTTGCACTTGGAGGAAAGGTTGTGTCCAGCTGCGGAAACCTCTGGATTTTAAAGCTCGTTTATTATAGCTCTTAAATTACGGATTAAACAGATAGAGTGAATTTTCAGGTCATCCCGCAGAGCGGGGACAGATTAAAAGCAAACAAGTGAAAACCTCAAACCCTTTCCTTTGATGGTGAGGAATAACCTGTCCCTTTCTCAGGGGCTGGGGAGGGAGGAGGTGGCAGCTCTGGGTCCCTGCAGCCACGATGTGCCCAGGTGGGGGCATGGACTGGACCCCGGTGTTGGGCTCAGAGCTCGAGCAGAGGCATTTTTGGGGTTTACAGGCTCCGGCAAGGGAATTTGCTTCAGGACGTGAAGAATCAAGCTGTGCTAAACTGCCCAAACCGTTCAAAATTGCCCCAAAACATGCAAAACCACCCCATCGCCCGTGTGCGCCTTTCCTGGGGTGTGCTCTGGATTTCTTTAATCGCCTTCCCATCGCTTTTATTCTCCGTGGATGGGAATCCCTTCCCTCGGGGTAGCTTTTCATCGATGCCCTTATTCCATGAGGATGGAGGAGGACCCCCTGCCCGGGGAGGGGTTTTTAACCCTTCCTCACCCTCCCTCCTCCTCCCACCCGTCCGTATTTACAGCCCAGGGGAACGAAGGAGCACGGGAGGAGGGTGGTTTAAGCCCAGCTTCATTTCCAGTCCGACAACGTTAAGCTCATGGGTAACAGCAACAAGAGAGCGGCGCCTGCTTGGGGTGTCAGAAACACCCAGAGGCTTTTGTACGGGGTAATTAATTAATCCCCTCCCTGTATCCGGAGCACCCGTGGTCCCTCAAGGAGAAGATTCAGGCTCTGACGCCTCCAGCAAACCCTCGGTGTCAGCCCCCAGCTCCCTGGTATTTAAATCTCGGGGCATCTCAGATATATTTTATTATTTTATTTTTATTTTTTTTTTCTTCCCTACGACTGTTTGTTTCAAATTAATTGGGATTTTGGAGCCCAGCCAGCCTCCTCCTGCCGCTCCAAGCCGAAGATAAGCGGGAGCGCCGCGAGCTTTTTCTCTAACCTAGTTGGAGCCGTTCTCCCTGGCCGGAGGAGCCTCGAGCTCTTTCATAACGTGGACCACAACGTTAATCGCCAGTCTTGTGGGCTCCATCCCTCCCACTGCTTCTGACGCAGAGCATCTCCCCTCCCGCTCGCCTTGGCCAGCTTCCCTGGATGACTCCACTAATTGCTTACGTAGAAAAAATAATGAGAAGGATGCGTATGATATATTTTTAGATGTCTCTTGGTGGGATTTAGCAACCGGCGAGCTGGAGCCAGCACCTCCCCATCCGTCCGTCTTCTGCGTCCCGGCGGTGGCTGCTTGGTGGACCTCAGGAGGTTCTGCCCTGGGAGGTGGCACTTCTTTTGCAAGCTGTTTCCCTTTATTTTTTGGGCTTCTCCTGGTCCTTAATAAATGGGTTTTGGATGCTGTATCCCTGGCGCTGCACAGGATCTGTGCTGGGAAGCCCTGAGCCAGGAGGTCATGGTGCTGGTGGTGTGCCCACGCCGTGATGGACATCATCACCTCCTCACTCATCTCCAACTTGATGACCATGGTGGTGACAAGGCAGCGTGGATCATGGTGGCTTGGAGACCATCTTGGCACCCAGAGTAACCTACGGCAGGTTTACCAGCATATAAATATCCCCGAGATGACGAGTCTCACCACCAAAGTTGCTTTTTTTAGTGATTTTTGGTTTTTTAGTTGTTCCCATCCCGAAACCTCAGCAGAGCAGGGGAGAAGGGAGCGGGCGCAAAACTCTCATTAAACACTACCCTGAAGATTCTGATAATTGGGCATTGCAGCAAGTAGTTCCCTTATTTTTTTTTTTCTGCGTGTTCCTTCCATCGCAGGGTTCTTTGTGTCTCGGTGGCTTCCTGTGCCGGGGGGTGGGGGGGCCGGGCTCCAACCCTTCCCTTTCCACCCGGGTGCGAGGAGTGTAATTCTTCTTGCAGCACGACTTATCTGCCCTTGGAGCTGAAAACATCCTTTCTTTGCTCCTTTTATTTTTTTTTTTTTTTAAATTTTTTTTTTGATCCCCCGAATGAACGATTTCTCCTGCTGGTTAACATCAGCTTCCACACCAAAGGCTGTGGGAAAGTTTCGCAATTAGAGCGGCTTTAATAGATCTGGTTTATGTCTTAAAAACCCCATCGCTTTCTAATTCTCCGTCACATGTTTCCTTGATTACGTGTGGCGCAGCAGCGCGGCTACCAAAATAGCCTTACAGTCTGAAGGAAATCATCAGGAAATATGCTTTTTTTTAAATCGTGGGCAATTCTCTTTTCACCAGGCATCATTGGAAAAAGTCTGCGTTGGACCAAAAACCTGCCTTTTCTGGCACCTTGACTGCTCGCGCGGTGATGTTGGGAGAGCGGTTTGCTCCCCCAAAAAACCCCCAATTTCTTCGAGTCTTGCTGTGGATTTTCTCTTTAGCCACCCAAATAGTTGGGATTCTTTTGGTGTCGGGTTTGCTTTAGTTTTTGGAGAAGATGCTGTGCGTTCAGGTCTCTCCGTGTGGCGTGATGCTTTGCTTGCCCCAGGCTTGGAGCCTTCTTTCTCTTTTTGGGGTGTTCTCAGGGTGGAGGCAAGAGAAAGCTTTGCCTGGGGTTGAGGTGCTGCTTTCCGAATAACAGAACCTCTCACAAATAGGTAATACCTGGTGGAAAATAATCTTACACTGTATAAAATAACTCAGAAGGCAAATGCTAACCTGGTGGACGGATTTCTAGCACCCGTATCCAGGAGGTGCCCACCTCGACGTGAGCCAGAAAGGGACGGGTGAAGCTTGGTGGCCATCAGCCCTTTGCTTCTTGCCCACGAGGGCTTTCATCTCCCCTGGCTTTGGGGTTGCCCTCGATGCTGCCGACGTAGATTTAACCCCAGCCAGAACCACGGAGCCGCTCGCTCAACTCGCCTCTCTTGGGATGGGGGAGAGAATCAGAAGTGTAAAAGCGAGGAAAAACTCGTGGGCTGAGCTAAAAACAGTTTAAGAGGTAGAGAAAAAGCCATACGTGGAAGTAAAGTGAAGCAAGGGATTCATTCCCTGCTCTACATCAACAGGCGGGTGTTCAGGGCTCCATCACTTGGGAAGATGAATACTGTATCTCCAAAATTCCCTCTTTTCTCCTTCTTCCCCCAACTTTATACGCTGAGCATGACATTCTGTGGCACGGAATGTCCCTTTGGGCAGTTGGGGTCAGCTGTCCTAGCTGTGTCCCCCCCCAGCCTGCTCGCCGGTGGGGTGGTGTGAGGAGCAGGAAAGGCCTTGAGAGCTTATCAGCAACCAAAACCACCGGCGCTATCCCCAAATTTCTCATCCCGTATCCAAAACATCACCCTGCGCCAGCTGCTAGTAAAAAAGTTAACTCCATCCCAGATGAAACCATGAGAGATGGGCTTCCATGCCCATCCTGCATCAAAGTGGGTGCTGGGCAGAGCGGCGTGGCAGAAGATGTGGGTGGTTTGGGTGCAGCACCTCAAGAAGAGTTTCCACATCTCACCTGGCATCAGGAGTCGGTCTCCTGGCACCCTCGCGTTACCTCCTGGAGCTTTTTTGGGTAAAACTCTCACTGGGGCAGCCTCCCAGGTTGTCAGGGCCACCTCCCAGGGCTGCAGCGTTGGCCTAGGGAGGCTGGAGATGAAGGTTGGGGACCCCCGGGAGCATCCCCATCGCTGTGGCCGGATGAAACCCTGGGGCTGTCCCCTGGTGATGGGCACGGCTGGTGTCATGGTGTCACACATCAGGGTTTCCTGTGCCCTGTGGTCCCTGGGAAGGGTTTTTCCGCTGGAGATGTGCTCAACGCTTCCTGCTGCTTATTTTCCTCTTAACCCTTTCCTCTTCCACCCCCTCCCGGGTTCCTGACGGGGTGCGTGCTGTGTTTCCCCAGGTCCGGGGCTTATGCGAGGAGACCATGACCACTGATGAGGCCACCAAGAGTGAAGGGGAGGTGCAGGCGGCGGCTCTGGCCGAGCGCGGGGAGGACATCACGCCGGCTCGAGACCGAGGGGTCCTGAAGGTGAGGGGGGGCTGCTGGGGGGGGTCCTGCCTTTCTTTCTGCATCTTGGGGTGCAGGGTCACGTCGGTGAGCTGCGTCCCCAGCCCTTGGGGTCAGGTAGTACTTCCAGGACTGATTTTATTTTTTTTTTTTTTGTGGTGTTGTATTTGAAAGGCAAAGGAGGTGAGCATCACTTGGACTAAAGCAGGATGGAGTGGTGTTTAAGAGTGATGGGTTCGGGCTGCTCAGTGAATTTTGCTGCCATTGTGTTTCCTAATCAGATTATTAGCTGTAAATCCACAAAGCATTTTTGTGTGTGACTCACAGACGTTAGAAAGAGCACATTACTGAGGTCATCCCGTCTGCTCCACAACCCCTTTTTTCATATTCAGGGCCGTTTCTGGAGAGTTCTGCTCCCCAGCGCTTGCTCTTCTCCAGTTGAATAGGACCTTTCCTCTAAGAATAGCATCCTCCCCTGCTCCATCCTCGGCTCGAGAACTGCTTGTTCCAGGCTGTTAGTGTTCAAAAAAAAAAAAAAAAAAAAGAAGTGTTGACAAGAGGCGAGTAGTGAAATGACACACCCCTGCGAGTAAAACGCGTACGGGCAGAAAGCGAGAGTAATTGCCTTCGCTTCGGGTTTCGAGCGGCCGTGTTTATCCAGACACCTCCGCAGAGCACGGGCAGGTCTCTGCTCCCAGCCCCGTCCCGTGCCTCCGGTTCGGGGGTTATTTTTAGGGGCTGATGGAAGGACAAATCGAATGACTCCCCCTCGGGCCTGCCTTTGGTTCAGAGCAGCACCGGGGTGTACATATGCGTGTGTATATCTATTTATATATATGTGCATATATATATATTTTTATATATTTGCGTGTGTGTGTATACATATGGGTGTGTATAGATAATATGCATGTGTGTGTATATATAAAAATACATATATGTGTGTTTGTCTCTCTCTATATCTATTTCCATATGTGTCCTTAGCTGTCCCATGGCCTCCCTTCTCACGGCCGCTTTCTCTCTCTCTTAGATAATTAAGCGACCCGGGAGCGAAGATGAGTCCCCCATGATCGGGGACAAGGTTTACGTCCACTACAAAGGCAAACTGGCCAACGGTAAAAAATTTGACTCCAGCCGCGATCGGAATGAGCCCTTTGTCTTCAGCCTGGGAAAGGGTGAGCCTGGTCCAGGGGACCCATCCGTGGGGATGCTCCTAGGGGGCTGGGATGCTCCTGGGGAGCTGGGATGCTCAAGGGTGGGATGCTCCTGGGGGGCTGGGATGCTCCTGGGGGTCTGGGATGCTCGAGGGTGGGATGCTCCTGGGGGTCTGGGATGCTCGAGGGTGGGATGCTGGGGGTCTGGGATGCTCGAGGGTGGGATGCTCCTGGGGGTCTGGGATGCTCGAGGGTGGGATGCTCCTGGAGAGCTGGGATGCTCGAGGGTGGGACGCTCCTGGGGGTCTGGGATGCTCCTGGAGGGTGGGACCCTCTTGCAGGACAGATGGATGGTGTCAACCCCGCCTTAAATAACTTCTGGAGGTGTTTTTTTTGTGGGGGTGCCATCCTCGTAGCACCCAGGCTGGGGTTTTTTCTGCCACTTGCTCCCACCAGCCTGACGTCTGCCTCTCTCCTAGGTCAGGTAATCAAGGCGTGGGACATCGGGGTGGCTACCATGAAGAAGGGGGAGATCTGCTACTTGCTCTGCAAACCCGAGTACGCGTACGGCTCTGCTGGCAGTGCCCCCAAAATCCCCTCTAATGCCACCCTCTTCTTCGAGGTACGTACTGCCGGCGCGTGGATGAGCTCGCTCCCTTTCTGCCTTGCCAGCCAGCTCAGAAATAAAAAAACCCAAAAACTAAACCCCACCACTAACAACAAAAAAAAACAACCAAAAAACAACCCAGCCTGGATTCCTGAAACGTGTCCCTCTGCTCCAGGAACTGCTGCCAGGGTTTTCTCAGAAATGTGTGTCTGAGCTGGGAGGCTGGGACTGAAACTCCGGCTGGGGAGAGCCCCGGTGCCAGGGGGTGGGGAGCGGGCAGATTCCCCGTTTTAAAAATGTACACGGGAAGGAGAAAACGGCTGGGAAATGCCTCCGGGTGCTAAAAAACGATTAGTGCCGCGGGGCTGGAAGGTTTTGGCACCGTGCGCTGGCCGGGCAGGGCCCGTCGGGACACGGCGGTGGGGCGGGAGGAATGGGTCTGTCCTAAATTAAGGTTTAGTCCTTCCAAATCCAGCGGGGACTAAGCTGTGGGTCGGAGCTGGTCAGAATAAAGGGGAAACTCCTGCCCACGCTGGTCCCGGGCAGCTTTCACAGCATCTTCCAGCACCGGCCGTGTTGTACCCTTACAGGCTTAATAAACTTATTTTTTTTTACTGTTACTTTGTGTTACGCTTCAGGTACTGGATGTGTCCCAATTTCTAATAAATCGGGTGTATTATGCTGTGGCTTGGAGCTGGCTTTTATGGGCAACTTCTGCTCGTCAGCTGAATGGAGAATTAGCTGGCTTGGCTCTCCAGCCGGAGGATGAACTGCTGCTTTGTGGCTTTTCTGTTGTTTTTCTCCTCTCCTTTCCCCCTCCCTGAGCTCTGCCCACCTTTTCTTTATTAGTTTTACTTTATTTTTTAAATTTTTTTTTTTTAGGTCGAGCTGCTTGACTTCAAAGGCGAGGACTTGTTTGAGGATGGAGGGATAATCCGGAGGATCAAGAGGAAGGGAGAAGGTTACTCCAACCCTAACGAAGGTGCCACGGTGGAAAGTGAGTGTGGGTCCCTCGCTGGAGGAGGGGGAGTGGGGGCTGGAGGGGTGACCCTGCCCTGGAACCCCCCCCCGGCAACTGTCAGTGGCCGTGTGTCGCGGTGGGATGCGGGTACATCCATCCGGAGGCCGGACGGGATGGAGAGGGGCTGGGAGAGCAGCGGTTCTCTGCCCACCTGGGGATGCTGCTCCTTGGCACGGCCCCGGGGGTGGCTCTGCCAGAGCTGCCGGCCAGGAGGGTGGACTGGAAAACCTCGAGCCAGGGGAGCAGCCAGCCCACGATGGAGTGGCCACTGGAATACAACCTGCCCTCTGTTTTCTTAGTCGCCTTGGCAAACGCATCCCTGCCAGCCCCGGCGCTGCTCAGCCTGGGGCGGGGGAGGATGGAGGGAGCAAACCCCGCTGGGTTTTTGGGGCTCTGCCGTCTCCTCCGACCCTTTGGCATCCTTTGCGGGGCCCAAACCGGCTGCCAAAACCCACCCCGGCTCTGCCTTGCCTCGAAAGCATCGGTAGCCGGGACGTCCTCCCTGGATGGCATCCCTTGCCAAGCGTTTTGGGCACCAGCACAAGTGCTCGGCAGCTTCTTTGGCCTCCTTGTTCCTGCAGTGATTGTCCTTTTTGGTGGGGTTTATCGCAGCTGCTGCAGAATTTCTTTTCTTCCCCCTGCGGCCAGAGGTTCTGCTGCTGCTGGAGGGGGGGACACAGAAATTAAGACGGAGGGTTTGCTGAGGCCGGGGTGGTCTCAGCCGATGCCCGAGGTTGAGGAACTCGGGTCCTGTCAGGCTTTTCCCATTCTGGCCAGCAGACATTTAGCAGAGCTGGATGGGGAAAGCCAGGCTCATTTTTTTTTAATTTTTTTTTTTTTTCCTTTCCAAGAACCACTCGGCCACAGACGCGGAGCTCGCTCCGTACGGGAGGCATTTACTTTCTTTTCTCCCTTATAGAGCTCCCGTACGCAAAGGTTAACTCCCTTTAGCGGAGGAGAAATTGGATCTGAGCTTGTGACAGCTCATAAAGCTCGCTGCCTTGAACGGCTGGTTCTTCTAACAAGGCTTTTTTTAAAGGAAAAATGAGTTTTTGACTCAGACTTGACTGTCTGCCTCTCCTGCGGTGAGCATCGTAGCTGGGGACCAGCTGCAAGCCGAGCTTCAAGCCGGCTCCACTACCCTAAAGATTAAACTAAAGGACTAAATATAATTGAAATCATCATGGATCCAGCATTCCTCTTTATTTTGACTAGGTCTGAGGGTGATACAGCCAGCGCCGTGCCCAGGGGGAGCCCAGGTCCCTCTGTGGCTGTTCCCTTTGCAGCTGGAGGTTTTCTGGATGCTTTAATGGCTCAGGAGGGGGTTGAGGTGGGGAGGGAGACACACATACCAGCCAGGAATTATCTCTCTGCGAGGACATAAGGAGCCAAATAGCGAGGCTCCTTGTGTGCCTGATGCCCCCCAGAGCTGCTGCTTTGCCTCTTTCGAACGAAAGCGGCCGTCGGAGCAAAGGCTGCGAGTAGGAGAACAAGTGGGGGCAGAGTAACGGAGACGGGGGTCCTCGGAGGGGATCCCGTGTCACTTGTGCAGGGCAGGGATCGGGAATACTGTGCTGATCCCACCGGCAGCCCCCCTGCCCTGCTGGACGCTCCCTCCCCTCCTGCAGCACTGAATTCCTTTGGACCTACACATCCCCGTACATCCCCGTACATCCCCATACATCCCGGGATGGGAGACCCTTAAGTACATCCCCATGAAAGGAGGATGGGGTGGAGCAGCACCAGGCAACCTGGCAGCCTCACAGCCAGGATTTTGGGTAGGAATAGGGGTTTGTTTTTTTTTTTTTAAATAAACCACAAAAACAACATAGTGCTATTTAGGGTGGGCACTGTGCTGGGGTTGGAGTGGCCTTGGGGATGGCACAGCCTTGGGGACAACACAGCAGCCCACCCCGGCAGCACGGGGACCCGGCATCTACCCGGGGGAGCAGCGATGGTTTATCTCAGCCGTGTGTTTGGGAGGGGCATGGAATTAGGCTGGAAGAAACCACGTTTCCAGGAGCGAGCATCTCCGAGGTTGGAGTTTTGAAAGCGTTTTGATAAGTTTAAAATTTTACAGACCCCCAATTCGCAGTTCCGGTCCCCCAAAACAGGGGCTGCGGTCGAAATCTGGCATTCCAGCTTTTGTTACAACCTTTCCCCCCCCACCACCACCGCCCTCCTCCTCGTCCTCGTCCTCCTCCTCCTCCTCCTCCTTCTCCGTTTTTAATCTCAGTACAAATTGCTGTCAGCACATCAAGTTCGTGTGCCAGCCGCACTCGGTACACTCTGTTCTCAGCTCTTCAAAAACAAAATCGCTGCAGGCACCGAGAGAACAATAAGTCAGGGCTGCAACCGGAGTGATGTTCCTTCGGCGGCTTTTTTTTTTTTTTCTTTATTTTTTTTTTTCCCCCTGTAATCCAAGAGCGACTGCAGCCAGCTGACCTGCTCCTGGAAACCCGAGCAGAGATTTTCCCCCTCCTCCCTCTTTGCCCGGTGTATTTTATGGGCAATTAAAATAGAGTGAAACTATCCTCGAAGGGTTGGTGCGCAGCATCTTCATCTGCCTCCTGTTTTAAAGTGGGATCTTCTTTTTTTGTTGTTGTTGTTGGTTGGGGTTTTTTTTTTTTTGGTTGGGTGGGTTTTTTTGTGTGTTTTAAAGTGGGATCTTCCTCCTGGCATCCCACTGGGGACAGAGGAACCTGGGAGAACTGCTTCTGGGATCAGGGATTATGGATCCACGCTCACTGGGAGCATGCGGGGAGATGGCACGGTGCTGGGTTCCCTGTATTTTAGGCTGAATTTTCCGCTTTCCTGCGCTTAAGGAGATAACCAGCTTGGGTTTGGGTGGCGCAAAAAGCAGAGCTCAGCCCTGGAGGAGCTGGATTTGCCTTTTGTCCTTGTCTGGAGCTGGGTGAGCACGCACCAGCCTGAGTTTCGTGGTCACTGCACGTCGGTGATGGATGCAGGATGCATCCCGGGCTGCTGGCGAGCACCTGAGCATCCTCTGCTCTGCCTTGAGTCCCAGCGTGGGATTGGTGGCAGGAGGGGGGTGACGAGGCAGAGCCCCCTGTCCCGTCTCCGCGGTGGGGAGAGCATCCTCGGGCCGTGTCACAGCGGGGTTTAACGCCCGACAGCTGGACCTGCCCTGGGAACAAGGGAACCGGGAACTCGCTTAGTCCACGCATCTCATCCCGCGACCTTCCGTGTGTCCTGGGGAAGGGAAGTGTCCGTGGGGCAGAGATGGGCAGGTTTTCCTTCAGCCTGGACCCCCCCGGCTGTGTCTTGTGCTCACCTCCCACCACCCGGGGCGAGATGCTCGATGCCCCCCAGTAGCTCAAGTCACATCCTACGGCTCCACTCGGTGCTGGGGGGGCTCTGGGAGCAGCCCCCGGCCCCGAGGGTTGTTTTCCTTCCAACCACCCCTCCTCTCCCCCCTCCAGCAGCGCTCACACCGACGATGTCTCCTCTCTCTGCTCTGCAAAAGTAAAGCTCATGTCCTTCCAGGCTGCACAGCTGGGGCGCCTACCATGATTTTTTTCCTCTTCAAATTAGCTTTTTTTGTTTGTTTTTACTTTTTTTTTTTAAACAGTGCATAGGAGTTCCTTATTAAATTGCTTTTACTTTACACCTCCCCGCACGCGTATGCCCTGTACCCTGCGAGCAGGGAGCAAAGAACATAAAACTGTCCCCAAAGCCTTGGAACGTCTTCAGGTTCGAATAAATAAAGAATAATCTCGCTGTGGAAACCCAGCCAAGGAGTACCAGGTGGTGAATGTGCCAGGTACCCGGTGTCCGCTCCGGCTGCGTTTCTGCCAGCGTCTGGGGCTGGAACAGCACGGTTATTGGTTGAAGATTTTAAAAAAAAAAAAAAAAAAAAAAATTAAATAAATAAAAAAATGTTTATCTTGTACTTCGAGTTCTTAGAGGCAGGAGAACATAGCCTTGTTGTGGAGGTAGGAGGCGAGGCGGTATAGCCCTGTATAGGAGGTTTGTAATCGCCGTGATAAACTCCGCGTGGCGGCGTGCCAGGAGCAATATCCAGTTCCAGTAAGACTTGACTCCTGCAGTTGAGCGCGAGGGGAACATATTAGTCATGATGTTTATCTGTTGTCTGGTCCTTGGTTAGACGAGATAGGCCTGTCCTGCTTTCCAGCAATGCTTCTAAGCTCTCCCCATCCCTCCCTCCTCACCCGGGGCTCCTTGGCTGCCCCCAGCCCCGTGTCTTTCCTCCGGGGCTGGAGGCTTTGCTGGATTTTTGAGAGATTTGATGAGATGCTTTATTTGGAGCCCACCTCGTCTCAGTGGCTCTGGGTGTGATCGTAACCCATCCCTTCTCCCCCCCTGCAGTTCACCTGGAGGGATTCTGCGGCGGCACCAGGTTCGACTGCAAAGATGTCAAGTTCGTGGTGGGCGAAGGGGAGGACCACGACATCCCCATCGGCATCGACAAAGCCCTGGAGAAGATGCAGAGGGGGGAACACTGCATCCTCTACCTCGGGCCACGGTAAGGAGCATCCCTGTGGGGATGCCGTGGAGTTTTAAGCTTCCAGCATCCAAGGTTGTTTTAACGCTGGTGGAAGATGATGATCCCAAAAATAGGACTTTCCAGGAGAGCCCCGGGTTAGCAATGCCGGCAGGGATGGCAAGAGTGGCTGGTGATATGTAGGCAGGAATCTCGGGATGCTTTAAAAATCAGGTAAAAAGGCTTTATCCGGCTCCTGTGGCTGAAAGGGAAAACGTCTCCCAGGGCTGGGTCCTCAGACTGGAGAGAAACCTGTATAAAAAGATGGATTTGATGAAACCGGGAAGGATGATCCCCAGTATATAATGCATAGTATTAATTAACACTATATATAACACATACAGGTGTATAGATAACTTATATAGTAGTATATATAATTTTAACAGTATATAACGCATTTGATATCTTTGCTTGCGGAGAATAACATCACCCCGTCCCCGAAACGTTAGAAAGCTGCGGAGCTGGGTGTGAAACCAGAATTAACAGCCTGGGTGTGTGTTTTCTGGCCAAACGCTGCCGAAATGAAGATTTGCCCCCGTCCCCCTCTGACAGCCTCTTGCTGCCCTTGCAGGTACGGCTTCGGGGAGGCGGGGAAGCCGAAATACGGGATCCAGGCGAACGCGGAGCTGGTGTACGAGGTTACGTTGAAAAGCTTTGAAAAGGTGAGGGCAGGAGCGCGCTGCTCCCTCCCCGGGTCACGGGAACGTCGGTCCCTTCGCAGCGTCCACCCTTTGTCCCTGGCGTGGCTGCAGCCCCGGCCCCTGCTGAAGTGGATACGTCACCAAGGATCTCTGTGTTCTTAATTTGTTCTTCTCTGTTGGTTTGTTTTCTTTTTCTGGCCCGGGTCCAAGGCTGGTTCTCCTATTTGTTCTTAGCCTTGTTCATTTTGTACTTTCTTTTTTTTTTCCCTTTTATTTCTTTATTCCTTTTATTTCTTTCCCTTTTTATTTTTTTCCTTTTATTTTTTCCTTTGTTATGTTTTCTCTTTTTTTCTTTTTTTCCTTTTTGTTGTTTTTCCTTTTTTTTTTCATTTTTCTTTTTCCTTTTAATTTTTTTCCCTTTTAATTTTCCCCCCCTTTTTTTTTTATTCCCCTCTGGGCTGTACAGATAAAAGTTAGTGTCCGGCCACCTGGCCCCGAGGAGCTCAGCGGGCACACTGTGGGGATGCTGGGGTTGGGATGCAGGAGATTCCCATGGGATGGGGCAGGTGCTGCTGGGCCACATCCCCAGCTGGGTCCCTTCCCACCCCATCACCCTGGTTGGAGCAGGACTGAGACCCACCTCATCCCCTCTCTGCTGGGGGATGTCTTCTCCCACCTTCCTCTCCCGTTTTTGGGGTTCATTTTTTGTTGGATTTTTCTGTTCTCCTGGGGTCGCGCTGGACAAACCACCTTGTTCAGGGTGAAGTCCCAAACCTGGTGGGGGTTTCTCTGTTGTAAAGGGCTTGTCCTCTGCCCCAGGTCTGCTCTGGGTGTTTGCTCTTCCCCAGCCCCTCAAATTAGAATCATAGAATCTTCTAGGTTGGAAGGGACCTTAAAGATCATCTAGTCCAACCATCAACCTAACTCATTAATAAATGAGTTAAAAAAGCTGCTGGTGGGATGGTGGGAGGTGGGATGGTGTGAACCTCATCATGTTCAACCAGCCCAAGTGTAAGGTCCTGCACATGTCTTGGGGCAACCCCAAGCCCAGATTCAGGCTGGGCGGTGAATGGCTGGAGAGCAGCCCTGAGGAGAAGGACTTGGGGGTGTTGGTGGGTGAGAAGCTCCACAGGCCCCAGCGACGTGCGCTGGCAGCCCAGAAACCCCCCACATCCCGGGCTGCATCCCCAGCCCCGTGGCCAGTAGGGCCGGGGGGGGGATTCTGCCCCTCTGCTCTGCTCTGGGGAGACCCCCCCCACCCAGTGCTGCCTCCAGCTCTGGGGCCACCAACATCAGAAGGACATGGAACTGTTGGAGCGGGGCCAGAGGAGGCCCCGGAGATGCTGGGAGGGCTGGAGCCCCTCTGCTGGGAGGGGGGGCTGAGAGAGTTGGGGGGGTTCAGCCTGGAGAAGAGAAGGCTCCAGGGAGACCTTAGAGCAGCTTTCCAGGATCTGAAGTGCAGTATCTCTGAGGGCAGGGCAACAACAACCAGCAGCGTGAGTTAACGGGTGGCCGGGAGTTCACATCAGTGCTGCTTCACTGCTGGATAAAGCTGTGGCTTTGGGAGCTCAGCACTTCCAAATGAGGCAGGATTCTTGTCTACTTGAAAAAGGAAAACCTTTAGGGGACCTTTAATAAAAATATTTACATTTCTTTAAGCCCGCGGTGTTTGCTGTGGGTTTGGCTCTCGGTGCCATACACTTGACTGCTCCTAATGCGTATTGAGGTTGCTGTCGCCCCGAGCACAAGCAGAGCTCTCGGGGAGCTGAGTGCCTCGCAGGGAGGGACGCCCCGTGAGCTGCCAACACCACGACTCTGTTACAGAAATTCCTGTATTTAAAATTGCATCCCTGTCCTTGCAGAGATCCTGGGTTTGCAGTAGGCTCTCTGCATGGATCTGAAGCAGGTAGGACCCTTGCACGAGGATTCAGACGCAGCCCTGACCCATATCCAGGATCGTGGGGCTTTTTGTGGCGTGTTTGGTGTCAAGGGCTTTGCGCAGCTGTGAGTTAGGAGAACTTGGGTTGAAGTATTTTAAACATGATTCACTAAAATATAAACTTCGGATCTGACAGACATTACAATATTGATTCCCAAGCTGCTGTGACACCGATGCTGTATCTCAAACTAATGAGTTCTTGGAGCGCAGCTCCATTTCAAGCAATCAGTCATCTCCATGACTAGCAGCAAATGCTAATATGAAGATACTGCCAAAATAATTTGAAATAAACCAGAATCTAAAAATAGGAAACAGCTAAGAGCCCCATTTATGAACAGCTTATTCTCCAGGGGAGCTACAATCTGGTTAAGATCAGTGTGGGGAGAAAAAAATCCATCAGACATCTAGACAGCATTGAATAGACAAGAACAAAATACAGCTGTCCCAGGTCAAACTGAAGGTCTGTTAGTCCAAAAGCCTGCTGGCAGCCGGGACCTCAGGGCAGACACTGAGTGAAGCGGAGAACGTGGAGATGCTTCCTTGGTTGAGCTTCTGGTTGACTTTCTGGTGGGTCTGGCAGCTTCCGTGGCTGCAGAAGTACCCTTGTGCTTGGTGAACACCGTGTCTTCTTACACGGGCTCAAAGAAGTCAATAGGACAAAATGCGTGCCAGGTTAAAAATGGACCTATTCTGGGTTGAAATGTCCTGTGTCAGAGCTTTACAGCTGTCTGCTGTGCTCAGAAATGCCTCCTGTTGTTTGCTCTGAGCTGAGTCACTGGGAGCCCGGGAACCAGGGAGAGGGAGCCTGGGCAGGTTTTTAGAGCAAAATAGCCCGGCTGAAACTATTGAAGAGCAAATGGCAAATGCTGATTTATTCTGACAACGCAACAAAAGGCTTAATTCGGGCTGCCAGTTCTACTTAAATGCAAAAAAAGTGGTTTGGAGCTCCTCGAACACCTTCAGGTTCATGTTTCAGTGGCATCATGGCTGTAATCATGCAGGGAGTGGGGAGGCAGGTCCATGTTACGCCGGGTGCCATCTGCCTCTCGCTGGCTGTTTTACCGTCCTTGTCCTATGAGCAGCCCCAGTGCCATCCACAAAGGGCTGTGGTGATGATGCCAAACCCTCTTCAAGTTCCCTATGAAAACAGAACTGGAAACACCACTCTGGGGAGACCCTCCTGCAGTGCTGCCTCCAGCTCTGGGGCCAGCAACAGCAGAAGGACATGGAGCTGTCGGAGTGGGTCCAGGGGAGGCCCCGGAGATGTTGGGGGGGTTCAGCCTGGAGAAGAGAAGGCTCCGGGGAGACCTTGGAGCCCCTTCCAGTCCCTCAAGGGGCTCCA
>JAOXJK010000013.1:2636217-2655953 GCA_025774025.1 Xenus cinereus
CCCCCACCCCACCCGCGAGTGGCAGGGGTTTTTTTTTTAAATTTTTTGGGGTGAGAAACCGATGTTTTCGCAAAGGGAACTAAAAGATTCAGGTGATGAAAGAAAATCACTTCACTTTCCGCCCCGGTTCTGTGCCGAACTTCCCCCAGCAGCCAGAAACAGAGTTGAGGGGGTGAGCTGGGGGGGGGACACACACACACCCACACCCCCGCTCAGTGCCAACCCCGGACCCCCACCCGTGTCCCAGGCCACCACAGCCCCCGTGGAAACTTTTAGGGCTGATGTTTCCAGCCACCTCCCCCCGAGTGGGAACGGTCCCCGTGGGGTGAAGGTACCTTGGGGCAGAGGATGGAGCCGCCGGGGGGGTCACCGAAGGTCGCTCTTGGCCGGGCGCTTTTTTGGGGTGTCCTGGGGGTGCTGCTGGGCGCTCGCGAGTGTCACGGCGAAGGTGACACACGGGGACAACCTGCCACGAGGCTGGGGAGGGTGACTCAAGGACACGGGGCGAGCTGGCATACGGGGCCGGGGTTACATTGCCCGCCCGTGAGTCACGCGTGGCACTGCCGGTGGCTGCGGCGAGCGGGGACGGCCAGGCCAGAGCCTCCATCCCTCCTTCCCGCGGCCCCCTCGGGTTTCTTCCTGGTGGTCCTGGTGTGGAACACGTGCCCCTCCACACCCCCCCCGGATGGTCTCCCCAACAGCTTGTCCCGAGTTGAGCCCACCAGCCCCCCTGAAAAGCTGCTGGGTGAGGGCACGGCGGAGCCCACTCGTGTTTTGGGGCGGCGAGAGGCCGGAGCGGACGCGGAAACGGGGCGTCTGCGTCAAAGCAGGAGATTTTTTCCGAGCACCAAAGCGGTCGGAAAGAGCTCCCTCTGTTTGTGAGCTCTTTGTGGTGCGATGGGAAAGTCTGAGCGCTGACCCGCTCCTTCCAGATGGAGCTTTGTCCCCCAGGGCAGCAGCAAATGAGCATTAGATCTTAATTACGGCTCCCCAGGCAGCAGGGACGGAGGACACGTCGTGGGGGGACGGTGTCCGGTCAGCACAGTGGGACGTGGCTCTGTCCCTCGGACAGCCTGGTCTCCATCCCCAGCTCGGAGGGGCATTCTTGCACCCCTCGGTGTGCCAAAAGAACAGGCAAACTCATAGCATCGATGAGAGCTGCTGCAGCTCCCCGAGCCCTTCACTCCTGCAAACTGGCTCCAAAGAAACCTCAGACCCCAGCACAGGATGTTTCCCTCTGCTCCAGCACCAAAAATCCCCCACTTTTTTTTTTTTTTTTTTGCCTTCAATTTTATTATTCTAGGGTTTTGGTGGGTTTTGGCGCGGGGAAGGAGCAGCGATGGGGAGTGGGTGCCTCCCGGCCGCCTCCCCCTCCCCGCTCCGGCTAGGCCTTGGGCGATGCCGCAGGCTGCAGCCGCCGCAGCTCCAGGACACGGATGAGGAGGAGGAAGGCGATGCTCAGGAGAAGCAGCCATAAGAAAACCCAGTAGTGCTGCGGGAGGAAGAGCCACGGCCGCCACAGCTCTGCCGGGGACCCCTTGGACCTGGGGAGAAGGTGACACTCATCATCCGGGGGGGGAGAGCAAATCCCACCTCCGCCCCAGCTGGGGATGAGGAGGGTGTTTTACTCAACCCCAAACCTCACTGGCCCTTTTGCAAACCTAAATGCCACAAGCCCGGGGAGGGCACTGGTGACCCACAACGCACGGGGGAAATTGAGGCAGAGGAGGGTCGAGCTGGGGCAACCAAGCAACACCCCAGCCTTCCGTCACCCAATCCCCCAGCCCGTTTCCCATGTGCTGGCCACCGTGGGACCACAGAGAGCCCGGCAGCCACAGAGGGGACGCTGGGCACGCGCAGGGTGCTGCTCACGTCAGCCCAAGCGGCTCCGGCTCCTCATCTCCTGCACTTGAGCCTCTGCCATCTGCCTCGGCCACCGGATCCCCGGTCACGGCGCTGCCCTGGCCCTGCGGCTCCAGCTCGCTCCTGGGGAGGGAGAGGACCGGGGGGGCTGTGCCGTGGGCAGTGGCAACCAGTGCCATGGGCTCCCTGCCACCCAGTGTGGTTACCTCTGGGTGCTGGGCCGGCGCTGGGACCCTTCCCTCTCTGGCTCGCTGGCCGGGGCTGCTCGGCTGTCGGGGCTGGCACCTGGCTGGGCACCAAAGGAGGGAGCATCAGTGGGGACCCAGCCCCCCCGGTAGCACCGAGCCTGGGGACACACGTCTGACAGTGGGGGGCACAGCTCCTGTCCGTCCCCCCCTGCCCGTGTCCTTACCAAGAGCTGCTTGGGGATGACGGCGATGCTGACTCTGCGGCGGGCAGACCCCTGCAATGGAGGGGCTGGGGGTGAGCACCCAGCTGGCTGCCTCCTGGTGCTCCCCTTCGCCTCCTTCCCCATCCCCTCCTTCCCCATCCCCTCCTTCCCCATCCCCTCCTTCCCCATCCTCTCCTTCCTCATCCTCTCCTTCCCCATCCCTTCCTTCCCCATCCCCTCCTTCCCCATCCCCTCCCCAGCACAGGCAAGGGATACGGAGGAGGTGAAGGGACGCTGCCAGCCTCCCACCAGCCCTGGTGCTACGGGGACAAGCTGGTGAGATGAGGGAAGGTGAAAGCCAAGAGGGTTGTGCCTGTCCTTGCTGCTTCAAGCCGTGCTGGCGGGGCTGCCTAACCCCCTCCCCGAGCGTTCCCCCCCCTACCTCTTGAGCTGCAGGGGAATCAGTGCCGAATTCGAGCTGGTGCTAGAGAACAGCCAAGCCTGTGGCTCTCGTTCTATGACCCTGCAACGCAGAGGGACCTGCCTGAGATCTCCTGGCCAAGCGGACCCCAACCCCGGGCACCCTGTCTTCCCAAACCCGGGCACCCTGTCTCCCCAGCCCTGGGCAGCCCTTCTCCCCGCAGCCCTTTGAGGCTGCCCCTACACTTTGCCTCATCCCCAGCATTTCTAGCAGCCCGTGCCCGCAGCAAGCAGCTGGCAGGAGTGGCATTGCCCAGGGACTAGCGGGTGCGTGGGGACCACCGGGTGAGGGGGAGCGGCGGGGCACGGGGAGGTAACTGGGACCAGTTACCTGCTGGAAAGTTCGCATCAGGGGGTGAGGCCTCAGCCGTGGCTCCGCGTCATCTGGGGGCAAAGAGAAGCAGCTTCACATCACCCCCCAAAATTAACACAGATGGTTGCAAACCTCCTCCCTCCCATGGAACACTGTCCTGGCCACGTGCTTGGCACAAGTCACAGGAGTGCTCCGTCCAGGGGGGGACCGCTTTTGCGTGCAACGGCATGTGTGGGGCTTGGCGTCCAGGGACAGAGCGTCCTTTGTGTGCCTCGTGCCCCCCCAGCCCCACATTCCCAGCTGGGCCACGGGACGATGGCTCTCCGGCCACCAGCACCTGCTCCCACGCTGCGTCTGCCGTTACACCGACCCCTCGCATGTGTCATCGCGTCCCAGCTGTCACCCGCCCCCGGTCCCCAGCTCACACAACCCGCTGGCTCTGCGGCGCGGGGTCACACTGACCCCCCCGGAGGGGTTCGGGACCGAATCCCGGCAGGGTCGCCCTGGCGGCAGAGCCCACCTCACCCTGGGTCTCCGCCAGCTGCCGGTTGCGGGAGTTTTGCTGGATCAGGCGTTTCATCTCTTCCAGCTCCGCGTGTTCCCGCATGTGGTGCCGCTTCAGGTTCTCCACGTGCTGGACCATCACCTGCGCCGCTCGGCTCATCCGTGCCTCCTGCAGCCGGGCAGGATGGGGGATCATGTCCCCCCCATCTCCTGCTCCCCAAGGACCCGTGTCCCTGCCAGCCCCCCACTGTGCATCCCACAGGGATGTAAACGCATCCCCTTGCTGCTCCCGAGGGCAGGCAGATCCCTTGCACCCCAGTATGTGCAAACACAAGGTCAACACCAGCACCACGAGGAGGAGGGACAAGCCCCAGCAAGGCCAGGGATGGATCCCCAAGCCCAGCCCCAGCACCCTCCGTGGTTCCCAGCCCTGGGAGGGGATCCCAGGCTGTGCACAGACCTGATGGACAGCCCCCAGCTTCTCCGCGGCGCTGGTTGCCCGCTCGATGGCCGCTGCCAGCACAGCCAGGCTGCGCTGCAGCTGCTCCAGCATCTCCTTGTAGCCCACGTCGGCGCAGGATGGGCCCAGCCTCTGGGGAGGAAGAGAATGGAGCTGCCAGAGCCGGGACTTTGAGTTGGTCCAAACCCCTCTGGGGGCTGGATGTCCCCAGCAGATGCCAGCCCCTGCCCTGGTGCCCCCCTACCTCCAGGGCAGCCCGGCACTGCCCTAGCTCCTCCTGGATGTTTTCCTCCGCCGCGTCCCGTGCCCGTTTCTCCACTTCCACCCGTTGCCGCAGGGTGAACATGTCGCAGCGAAAAGCCAGGGCGAGGTGGGCAAAGGCTGCCTGTGGGGCGGGAGGGCGAGAGGTGGGACACGGGGCGAAGGGAAAGCCACCAGGGCCACGTGCTGCTGTCCCCAAGGCACAGACAGACCCCCTCGCGTGTCACCAAGCAGGGCAGCGCTAAGGACAATTAGCACTTGCCTTGCCCTCGCACCAGTTAGGCTGCTTCATGCTGGGGACAGTCCCCGTGAGATGCCAGCCTGACTGAGACACAACCCCCCCAGGCAGCCGATAAGGCACGGAAATCCCGAGCCCTCTTGGCAAGAGCACGCGCCGGGCAGACGCCAGCTCTCGCTGCAGGTCCCGGCTGACAGCGGAGCCTGACTCAGCCCTGGCACTCACAGGAAAATTATTTTTATTAGCGCGGTTTCCGCCACCTCCCCGGCTAAGGGCGCGCTCGGCGAGCTGCAGAGCGCTCTGTGGGATTGCCAAGCGCACAGAGGACGGGCTCGTCTTGCCGTTGGAAATGCAGCTGCCTCCGAACGCCAACAGCGTCGCCGGGAAAGGGATTTGTAAGGTGGCTGCCAGGGGACTGCGGTGCCTGGGGGATGGCCAGGAGGAGGGCACAGCCCCCGGGACTGTGAGCCAGCAAGGTGTCCGTCCCTCTGTCCCTCTTCCCCAGCCCATCCACGGTCCCCGACAGCCCTCACCTCCACATCCTGCTCTGTCAGAGCCACCCTGTGGGAAGACAAGTGCTGTCAGGGATGGAGGCGCCATGGGGACTGCAGGCTGAAAATGCCCTTGGTCTGCTCCCAAGGGTGCCAGGGGTGTCAGCTACCACCAGAAGTGGGGATGCAAGTGCCCTTCATCTGGACACCGGCTCTTGTGAAGTGGAAAAGGAGGAAAGTCCAATCCCTGGACCACGTGCTGCCCTGGGACCCCCCTGTCCCGTAGTCCCCAGAGGGATGCAGGCGCTCACTGCTCTTACCCGTGCAAGCCCAGTCTCTCCAGCACCGAGAGCTCACTGGGGAAACTCAGCAGCGGATCCTCCGGGGTTTCTGCATCTGCAGGGAGGTGGTAACACCACGGCAGAGAGCACACGTGAAGGCTTTTGCTTGGCCTTTCCTCCTCCCTCTGCGCTCCTGTCCCAGCAGGGAGCAGGTGCCCGTGGAGTGGGACAGCCCCAGTCCTTCCCCCAGCATCAGCGGGGCTTCGGGTCCCTCCCGACCAGTCCCCCCTTCCCCGTGTCCCCAACCAAGGGAGCAAACCCCATCAAGCCACAATGCTCCCACACTCGTCCCCAGCTACTTCAAGCCTTCCTCTAAGGGGACCCAGCTGGGATGTGGGATGGGGACTCACCCACCTTCCTCAGTCCCATCACTGTCCCCAGTGCGCACAGCCAGCTCCTGCCTATCCCTGCCTGGCACCTGGAGGGCACAAGGGTGTTTGTCAGAACAAACCCCTCCCTGGCACTGGACGCATCCCAAAAAGAGCAGCACCAAGGAGTTGGGGGTCTGGCCAAGCCCAAGGGGCCGGGGTCCCCCAACCTGATGCCCTCCCCTCCATCTCACCTCGCCGACGCACTCCACGCTCTGCTCGTGTCCAGCCAAAACCCCGTCTGGATGTCCCTGGGGACCGCTCATCCTCCCTGGGGACAGAAAGGGTGGCAGGAGCCAGGCAGCAGGGTACCCTCCCCAGCCTGACACCACTTCAAGGGAGATCCCCAAAAAACACCGCTGGCATTTCTGCAGCCTGCAGGCTCCCAGGGGGCATGGGGTGGCAGGTGCCCCCCAAAATACCCCTGTGGGGTTAAGGGAGCTGCAGCCAGGGTGGGCCAGGGCAGGGGGAGGAGGGTGAGGGGTTTGGTGCAGAGGGTGGGTTATAGCTGGTGAGGCACATCCCCGAGGAATGGCAGGGGACAGGGTCGGGGTCCCAGGGCTGGAAGGGGTGGGGGGTTGCAGGCAGGTACTGCCAGGCCAGGGGATACCCTCCTGCTGGACCCCAGCAATGTTGCTCACGGAGGGAGGGTGCAAAACCCACCCCTTTTCCCCCATCCCCACCCAGGGGGCTGCTCTTACCTTCATCTGGAGACGTGGGGAGCCCGGCCAGCTCTGCCTGCTGCTCCCTGCAGAGAGACGCCTGGGTAAACCCCAAAGAAACTCCAGCAGCAGAGGCAGCATCCCACCCCCTCTGTCCTCCCCCAGCTGACACGGCACCCCTTCCATGGGGTGCTGCTCCGGACCTGGGTACTTTCCGAGCATCCTCTGCAGCCTGCTCCGTCCCTGTCCCTGTCCCCGCTCTCCTGGCACAGGCACAGCCCTCTCTGCCGCCGCAGAGCCACCACCAAGGAGCCCGTTTCCAGCCAGTAATGAGTCACCGGCCCACGGCCGTGCTTCTCCTCAGCACATTATTATATTATTATTTTTTTTTTCTGCCCCAGCTGCCAAGCGGACCTCGCTGCGAGCTGGCCTCTTCGCAGGCACCACAACAAACACGGCTGCCGGCAGAGCCCGGGCGCCATCTCACGTCACTGCCATGGGGACAGCAGGCCTTGGCACATGCTCTTGCCCCCCCCAAAAGTGCACCGGGATGGCCTCGTCACCCCCAAAACCCTGTCCTGGGTGCAAGGAAGTCTGGCAGCTCTGTAGCATCCTTGCTCGGTGAGGCTGGGGATGCTGGAGCACACCAGGGACGGCAGGTCATGGAGATTTAGGGGCTGCCATGCAAACAGCACTCCGTGGCCTCATTCTGGGGCTCAGCACCCACCAGGGAAGGGGGTTGAACCCCCAAACTTTGCTCCTGGCTCTGGACAGGGCTACAACAGGATTTTCCCCTTCTTCCCAGCAAGCATGGGGGGGTTGTTCCCTGGGAACGGTGGCCACAGAAGGGGCTGCCGTGCTGAAACGACGCTGGGTGCCTCAGAGCGGGGTGATGCTCCAGCCAGCATCCCCCTCTCGCCTGGCACTGCCATCCTCGTCCCATCCTCGCTAGCACCCCAGGAGCCGTGGGATAAGCCCTTCATGCACGTACCTCTGAGGCGAGGGGCTGGCTTGGCAGCTCGTCCTCTGCCGCTGCCGCCGCCGGCGCCCCCGGGCAGGTCCCTGCGCCTCCTCGTCCCCCTCTCCCGGAGAGGTCCCCGCGAGCGGCTTCATTTGGGAAGCGTGGAGGCCCCAGGACCGGCACACCTATCACGAGAGACACATATTAGCTGCGCGCAGATGGGAGAACGCCTCTAAATGTTATATTTTTAAAGCATTTTTCTCACCCAGCAGGAGCTCCGAGCTCCTCTGCTCAGCGTGGAGGCATCCGTGGGAAAAGAGGTGGGGAGGCCCGCTGCAATTCGGGAGGATGCTGCTGGGATTCGGGCGGGCGCTGAGCGAGGCAAAAGAGGAATTTATTACAAGCCCCTGAGGGTGGACTTCCCCACTCACTGCCCCCATTTCCCTCCCACAGGTGATCCTCGCCTGGGGCTCGTGATGTGGGACATCTCCATGGGGGGAGAGAAGTTTTCACCCACCTGCTGATGGCAAGCACCTGGCGCAGAGCAGGAGCGACCCACCGTACCCCAGGACAGTCCCATCCCCAAGCATCCCCCTGCCAGGCTGGCTCCCAGATAGTCAAATATAAGAGATTCCCGAGTCCAGGGGAGCTTGGACATCTCATTTAAGCTGTTTTGCAATGATTAAAAATCAGAGAAAGCCAGAAGAAAGTCCACAGAGTCCCTCTCCAAGCCCAGGATAAAGTCACTGTGCAGAAGGTACTCTCCTGCAGGATGCGTCCCCTCAGGAGCTGTGCCCACAGACGTGCAGATATGGGGCAGAAGGAGATTATTATTATTATTATTATTTGGCTGGGACACGAAATGCAGCAGAGGTTTAAGGGGATAGAGAGCAGGGACTGGTTGAAGTCTGTGCAAAGCCTTGGCCATGCTCCAGCACCGAGCGGGGCCATCACCCTTCTCCCGGTGCCTGCTCAGCCCCGGTGGAGGTGTAAAAGCAAGCAGCACTTGGCATCTCTCAAAACAAGCCCATTTCATGCCTATACACTGCAAAATTGTCCTCAACACCTCTGCCAAGGGGCCCGGGAGCCCCCAGCCACCAGGGACCAGGCAAACTCATCACATCAGTGAGCATCAGAGTTTTCCCGGGGGCTGGTCCCTGGTGCAAAGCACTCGCTCCGTAACAGCCAGGGCAGACCCTGCTGATTGAGTCCAGCTCAGCCTTACGGACACTCGCTCCTTATCTTTGTTTTATGGCTGGAAATACATAGACATGCAGCTCCTTTGCCCAGCGTGGCATAAATAACCCCCCGGGAAGCCAGACAGAGCGCTTTCCCTCGGCTCGGCGACTTTACCAAACGCTCCCCGGGTCGTTACCTGCCTGAACTCCTCTCAAGCAGCCGAAGGCAGACGCTGGGGCCACCCAGCTCGGACCTGGCACTTGGCGCTGTCGGGTCCCCAGGAGGGGGGGTCAGGGGACGCGGGGCAGCCGGCAGGCGGTGGGTCGGGGGGTGCCGGGACCCCACGCAGCGCAAGCTGCCGGCGGCAGATTCTCCCCGGAGGGGAGAGCGATCGCATCTGCGGCAGAAGGAGCTGCCAGGGAAGAGCTCGATGCAAGAAGGCCTTTAAAGGACATGCCCGAGTGTGGCTGGGAGCTCCCTGCACAGTCCGGGGCGGGCTGAGCAGTTCGCAGGTGGCCAGGAGACCTCTGGTTTCAGTGGGGGGCCAGATCCTGCACCTGCTCTTCGGAGGTGAGAGCTTTACCCAGAGTTGGGAGAGACCACGACTGCTCCCTCCATGTCTGCAGAGCGGAGCCGAGCCGTGGCATCTCCCTGGCAGGAGGCTCAGGGCAGGGGGGTGGCACTCAGGAGCTCCATGGAGATGGGGGATCCCCCCCCCCCATGACTTGATGGGGGCACCACAGCAGGCTAAACCAGGACGGGTGACAAGGAGCCCCTGTAGCATTGTACTTGATGATGCCGAGAAGCCGCTCTGGCCGGGACCCCCATCCCTCCTGCCCCTCTTGGCAGCCCCACTTTCCCCCCAGCCATCACCCTCGCTGCCCCTTCCCCTGCCCGACCCCTTTGCTCAAATCCGTCACATCCTTTAAAGCCGCTTTCTTCCCCTAATGAGCTTACACAGAGCCAGACTGGATGCTCAGCGGCTACAGAGGACCAGGCTGCAGGCTGGCAGCCGCTGTTGCCCCCCCTCTACTCCCCCCAAGCAATGCCCAGGGACCCCGATGTACCACAAGGAACAAGGCAGGTCCTTGGGATCTGCAAATCTCATAAGCCCTGAGAGGTCAGCCAGCAAATGGCATCTCCCAGCCCTGGGGCAGGACCAGCCCAGCCTCATGCCCATCTGCTGAGAGGGCAGGATGTGGCCCCAGGGCCAGGGACCAGCCAGGGTTGGGGGGGGGGGCACTGAGGGAGCCCATTTGCAGCTTTTGAAGCTTCTCACGGAGGGATGGGGCTTTGGAAATGGCCATCAATAACGGTCCCCACCAGGTCAGGATTTCAAATATCCTTGAAGCTTCAGGGAATGGTTTTCCCCTCTTGGGGCAAACACCTCCTGTTTGGACCTGACCCAAAAGCTGCTGAGAAATCATGAGTCATCTTAGGGGAAGAATAGCCCCAAAATCCCATGCTCTTTTCCCTGTAACACACACACACGCACTGTGGTATGCATGATTAGCACCAATTAATGACAACACATCCTAAGGTGACAGCACCAGGAAGACACTGGACATGCTGAAATGCAGACTGGCACTGTCCCCCTCTGCCTTATAGTCTTCTATATCCTCTGTCTTTCCTTAAAAATATCTCCCTGGGGATTTCCTCTCCTCTCCAGACCTCTAAGTTCTCTGTCCCAGAGTTTCCAGGTGCAAGGGTTTACCATTTGTGCTTCTTTTTAGAAAAGGATTTGCTGAGCCATGAGCAGGTCGCCTGGCCCAAGCTGCGAGAGGATGCTCAGGGCTTGTGGTGGTAGGGATGGATCCATCCCGCAGGTGAGAACATCCATATACACCTCTGTCCGGAGGCGGCCAAGCCTGGGTGCAGTGATAAGCCCAAGCAGCAGAGTCTCCCCTTACTCCCAGTGCTTTCCCAGCCATTCAGACAGTTTCCCAGCTGGCTGGTGTCTCAAAACACAGGTCAGTTCTCCAGGTTTGCATCAGGGCTGCCAGTCCCATCACCAGGCGCCTCCGGCCACCCCTTTGTTTCAGAAAAGGGAGATCTGAGCAAGAAGAGGAAGGCAGACCCTTCCTCTGGGCTGAGACTCGTTGGACAGAACCCAGTGCCCCATCGCCATTGCCCTCCTCGAAGACCTCCCCCTGAGGGGGCAGTGCTTGGGCACACGGGTCTAAATGATGTATTTTATTGTTAAATGCTTTTTCTAGCCAAGCACGAGGTTTCTCCTCAACAGAGCGTGCAGCCAAGGCTCCTGTAGCAGGGCATGGAAGTAAAAGCACCAGTAAGGCACGATGCTGAGCAGAGAGTGGGTACAAACCCAGGGGATGGATACCTCTGCGAACACCAGTGACTTGCCATCAACACAGCCTGGTCCTGCTGGCCCCATCCCCACTGAGACCCTGATTCCTCCCCAAGAGCAGCAGCCTGGCACCGGGCAGGCAGCAGGTCAGGCTCTGTAGCCTCTGCTCTTAGTGTCCTCCCATGGCAGCAGCAAGTTGCTGTATGGATGACACAGACCTGAGGACACCATCCCATTCATTCCCCACACCAGAATAGAGCTTTTCTGCTCAAAAACTCCTCTATTCCCTCCCAATAGAGGGTTCAATAAGAGGCCCCTCCGTGCAAACCATCCCATTCAAACAATCTCTAAAAGCATTTCCTAAAAGCACACCGGGATTTTTATGCGTTCTTATTTTTAACCTGGGGACATCGTGACTACAATCTAGGTATCGCAGGGCCTCAAACAAGCAAAAGCAGCCCCAGCTCCCCATGCACAGACCTGTTCAGCGGGGATGGACAAGACCCCGCTGGGAGATCTCCAGCCCAGAGAGGTGGGAGGCAGCAGGAGGTTGTGGGCTCTGGCTTTGTCCCTCGTATCACCTTCCAGCAAGGTCCCACCAGCGACGCAGCAGCCTATTGCGCCGGCATCTTCCTAGGGCTTCTCCTGAAGCTGAAGTTGCAGCTCAGATCTCAGGGACCGCAGTCATCTGGATTAATCCACGTCTCAGAGGAAAGCTGCTCAGACCGACACCGGCTGCTACTGCTGACACGGCAAACGTGATTTATTGGACCTGTGTGGGGGACCCAACCATAAAGCAACACCCCAGCCCTCCCACAAAGTCATCTTCACGTGGTCCTGATCTCCCCAGCTGACAGGGACCAGACTACCTATGGGAGAACATCATTCTTTTATGATTGAAAGGTTGTCAGGGAAAAAAACCCCACAAAATCAAACAGATGAGATAGAGGAGTTTTGCTTCCTGTGGTCCAATTTTAAATTCCAGGTTGAAAATAGATGACCACTGAGCCATTCAGCCTCACATCCGGGTTTCAGCGCAAATCTCTGTGTTGGGGATGACGTGCATGTGATTAACAGGTCATTACTGAAATGTGGTTACCCCCAGGGAGAAGCAGGGTGACATTTTCTGCCCCCAGCACTGCTGCAGGAAGGGACAGGACAACTACCTGGAGCCTGCAGCTCCCGTTGGAATGGGGTAGACCCTCAGGGATATGGACCAAGGTGGGATGGCTCCTACATGGCTCTGATGGCTGGTATTTGATGTCCATGGGTGCCCACCCAAGGGAGGTCCTCTGCTGCCCAACAACGGCACCAAGATGCCACTTGGGGAGCAGAGAGAGCATCTTGTCACAAAACTGGTTCAAAAATCAGCGTGGGAGGATGGGGAAGCAGCAGAGTAGAGAGATAACCCATGCAATTACATAAAATTAATTTCCTTAAGAAAACCCCACCTATTTGGCCAAAAAGGGAATTCCCCTCCCTACCATGAAGGAGGAAAAATCTCTACAAGCAGAAGAGGAAGCAGATAAGGAACCTCTGTCAAATATCCCAAGTAAATCGGCTGAAAATTATACACTGCTTTCTACATACAGCCTAGGAAACATCTAAGACAGCACTTCAGACCTTCCCCTTCACCAACTCTTGTCAATAAATCAGGACAAGGACAAACCCAGCTCCTGGATAAGGTTCCGCTGAACTATAAAACCTGACTGATGTTTTATGCCACGTCCACCTCTTTTCACTGTTCAGGCTGGCTTTTAAAGTTCTTGAGAGGGTCAAGAGGAGTCAAAAGTAAAGGTTTCCATGCGGATGCTATCAAATGCCACATAAACAAGGATGTCTAATGTCTCCAGGGTTCGCTTCCAATTCTAACGTGACTGTTATCTCGCATGTACACCCCAGAAGAATCCACAGTACATGATAAGCTGCTGCCAAGAGCAAAAACAGGGCTAAAAAGTCTCTTTCCACCAGCCAGCATTAGGCTTCCCAGCAGAGCAGGAACCCCCCCGCCGCCTTGCAGTTTGCAAAGCTTGACTACTGTTTCTTGCAAAAACCATGTAGGCTGGCCCAAAAATGCAGCTCCCAGTACCTCCAGATGAGCTGGAAGTGCAAGCTGCATACGGCACGCAGCAGCCAAGAACAGCCTGTTAAAATGAGACCGTTGCCTAAAGAAACCAGTGAGGAGTTAGTTACAAAACCAACCCATCCATCAGGGAGAGAACGTGCACCACAGCCAGGAGATTTCCACCCATTTATTGCTGCCTGGTCTCTTAGAGATGCTGGGGCTTCCCCACAGTGCTCTTAGATATACACGGCACCTGCGTTCTTCCAGCTCTTCTTCAGCAAGGACACCGGGAAGCTGAGGAGCAGGTGGATTTTGGAAATGAGTTTGTCCTGGGTCATCTTCATGTGACCGATGGCCCCAGACAGAGGGAGCACTGGGGATAAGGACACCGAGGTCACTTTGCAGGGAAACTGCAAAGACCGCAGCCTGCTACCTAATAAAGCCAGAGCAGCAGGCTCAGACCTTGATGATCAGGGCACAATTTCTATTTATGTCGCATTTTGGGCAGCCCTACAATAGCTTCAATATCCTCGGCCACTAACTCACTGGTATGCAAATACATCAACAATTTGGATCCCTGGAGGTTTCTTTCCTCCAGCTAATGTAGACTTTGAAGCCTCATCAGTCCACTGTCACCTAAAATAGCTCAAGAGATTCTTACTATAAAGAAATCTCTGCTCTCAGCGTTAAGAGCATCACTTAATGCCTCAGAGTTTCATTCCTCTGGCTGGAACTAAACATTAATGAGCAAACTTGAAGCGGTAACATGTCACACCTACGTGTTTTATTCCCTCTTCTCCCTTTGTAGATGTAAATGTTTATAAGTTTTTAAATAGTTCCTGAAGCATGCAATGCTTCAAAACCTCCATTAAAACTCTCCCACTACCTCCCTCGGAGTCCAGCCTCTCTCCCCCATCCGTATCTTCCCAAGCCTCTGCCCAAAAGGCGCCCAAATGAGGTTTTCAGTGCGAGTTTTCCAAGGATACAGGTTAGAAATGTGGAAAGAGAAGCACTTTTTATTAGTGTATTACTAAGTACTTTGCAACGGGAAGTGCCATCGTCGCCATGTGGAAAAGCAGAAATGTGACAGAGAGCAGGGCACCTGGTAGGCCCTGGCAAAATGGAAAAAATAAAATAAAATGCAGATTTAAGGCAGAAAATTCAAGTTTACCAGTTCTTAATCTAAACCCCATTCTTCTGCATCCTGAGGTTTGTAAATCCCAGCAGAGCAGACAAACATCCCAGCAGATCATTGCTGCCTCACCTGAAAATCAGCAAGAGAAAGGCTGACATGCACATAATGCCACCACTTGTGCCTTGGCTCCTTCGAACCAAGATAAAAATCATGAGGGCCAATTAAGACTAGTCCAGAATTATCATCTCCAAACAGCCTCAGATCAGCTTATGTCTTGTTTCAGTGATGTGTTAAGGGCATTAAGGCCACCACAATGCCAGAAAAAAACATGAAATATGGAGGTTTGGGAGAAGACGACTCTTCACCCTGGGTCCCAGGCTGCTGCTGTGAAGCAGAGGGAGGTTTGCCAGCTTTGTGCAGACCTGGAGCCACAAAGGAGCAGCCTGCTTCATCAAGGGCAGATGCCAGGAAGGCTTCCATCAAACCATCTCTCAGCAGTGAGAAAAAGGGTAGATGCAGGAAATATTGCAGCCATTGTGGCTCCATTTTTTAACAGAAAGTGGTCCTAAGTTGATTCATACAAGTAGAGACACCTGCAAACCAGACTGATGAGACTTGTGGATGCTCGGGCAAGCTCTTCAGATGTAGAGAGGTATCAGAGATGCTGGTGCAGGGCAGGAGACATCACGTCACCTGGCAACTCATCAAGCCAAAGGGGACCTGAAAGTAGAGTTTCTGCTTTTTTTAAAACTTCTCGCTGCCAGTTGGGTAACATGGGGACCTGCTTGACAGAAAACTATTTTTCATAAGGGAATATACAAGGAAAATAGGCAATGTTCCCTCTCTGAGGGGTCACAGCAGCCAGCCTCAGGCTCAGGATCACTGCAGCCAACCTTCAGGAGCTCTTCAAGTACTTATGTGCCAACACTACTCCCTCAATAATATAAAAATACCGGATTTTTTGTTTTCATGATTAAAAGAAAACTTTAGGGCATAAGCCATCTCCAAAATTGGAGTCACCTTCATGCAGTCACCCCCCTCTAGGCGATGCGCAGCCCGGCCACCCCTTCCACCCAAGCGGCCGGAGGTCGGGAAAGGAGAAGAGGCGATCCCCCTCCCCTCAGACGCCCCGCAGCCCAACCCCTCCACAGCTCCTCCTCTGCCGCCATCTTGGGAGAGGCGGGGAGAGAGGCGCCATGTTGAGCGTGGCGGGGCAGGAGGGCGCCATCTTGAGTGTGGCTGAGCAGAAGGGCGCCATCTTGAGTGTGGCGAGGTGCCCATGGCGGCACGCTCTGAGACAGCCCAGAGACACACCAGAGACAGAGCTGATTGAAAACGTATTCATTGTTTAACCCTGAAAACTCTCATCTTCAAGCCTCGGGTCATGTGTGGGGCCAGGATGCCATCACCCGGCAATAGTGTGCCTCAAACCTGGCCAGCCGAGGCACAGACACTCTGCACACTCCAGCCCACGCTTGCTGGGTCTCCATCTCCCAGTGAGGAACCGGGTGCATCTTCCATCCAAGGAAGCCATCACCTTGTGGTTCCCTTTGGCATTCACCTGCGAGGAGGAGGGAGAACAAGGAGAGATGTCAAGAAAAGAGAAACCCACCACCAACCACACTCCAGCACGGCTTCTGCCAGCACTTGATGGTTTCCCACCACCCAGGACAGACCAGGAGAATGGAGGCAGCCGTCCCTCACAAGGGAGACCCCAGCCTGGAGGGCACAGCATCCATCTTACCTGGCTCCTTCCAGCACAGCCTGCAGCGACTTCTTGAGGGTGGCATTGCTGCGATCCAGAGCGGCAGCCAGACGGCTCCGGTGGGCCAGGGTGACCTGAGACGGAGAGGAGAAAGGTGCTGAGAGCTGCACTGCCAGGAACCCATCTGAAAGCCCTGGGCCGGGTCCTGGGTTAGCTCACCAGCTGATCTGCAGGACACAAGCCTCCTCACCTGGCTTTGGTACATGGTCAGCATGGCTGTCAGCAGTTTGGCATAATTCAGCGAGGCAGCGAAGGCTGGGGCCTGCCGGCACAGAGTCAGGACCAGGAGATCGAAGAGCTCAGGGGGCAGCACCTCCTGGAAGAGAGCCATAAGCGGGGAGGAGAGACAGTCCTTGCTCCAGCGCTGCTGAAGCTGGCAAGGAAACCCAGGAGGGGTAACATGGTGGGGTCCCCTCACCTGCCGCCCCAGCACAGCCTGCACAACCGGCAGGAGCTTCTCTGACAAAGGCAACTCCAGGACCTGGCTGCAAAGGAGGGTGAAGAGGAGAAGTGATGCTCACACGGCCTCGTTAGCGCTCCTGAGGGGCCAGAGCCATCGAGGCAGGTGTGAGGGCAGAAGCAGCGCTATCACCCCTGAAATCTCATTAATCATTTACCTTAGCACCAGTCTCACACAGTCTGGCTCCAAGCACTCCTCCACGAGCTCGCACACCAGCTTGGTCTGCTCAGCACCTGCAAGGGCAAGGCAAAAGGGTGAAGAGCCCCTAGAAGCTGCCAAATCCACAGGGATGTGCCTGACCCTTCCTGGCACCCCTTCACACAGGGGTACATCCCAGTCGGGATACCCAGAAACCACACAGTGCCCTCTTCTACTGTTTGGGATAATCCAGCTTCTTTTTCCCCATCTGCAACAAGGGTTTAATTAGCACCAGTTCCCAGTAAAAGGGGATGCTGCAGAGGCAGGGATTCATGTAGGACACTTCTCATGCCAGCAGAGCCACCCTGGAGACGCTTTGGCCCCAGCATTAGGAGTTGTCAGAAGCGAAGTCCATAGAGGGATGGCAACTGTCCCCAGCCTGACCTCCCCTCCCTCTCAGGCACCTGTAAACTCATCTCCCATCCTAACTCCCAAGTGTTCACCTGCCTGGGTAAAACCAGCACCATCCCTCTGTGGTTCCTAACACACTTTTGGGGTGATGAAAGCCTCTCCCAGCAGGCAAGCACTCTGCTGCTGGGGCTTCCCTTCCTGCTGGATGGAGCCCAGGGTCCCTCTCAAACTCCCCTCAGCAGCTCCCAGAAGTGGCCATGCCCCCTGCGAGCCCATAGCACCTTCTCCAGGCTCCTGCAGGATGGCGGCCACCAGGACTCGACAGAAGGGCTGGGGATACTTGGAGCAAAACGAGGTGAGGGCAGCCATGAGGTGGCGGGAGGGCGGCTGGGCAAGTGACAGGACCTACGGAGAGAAAAGGCAAGAGATTGGGATGGCAACGAGAGAAAACGGGGTGCAGGAAGCCTCTGTCCCCGCACTTACTCGTCCAAGAAAGAGCTGCTCTGCCAGGATGGCCGCGCTGGTGTAGCTGAGGTCAGGAGTGAGAGCCAGCAACCAGCCACAGAAACGCACCAGGAGGTGCTCCGGGCACGTGGAGAGCTGGAGGAAGGAGCACAGCCCCTGGAGCTGGGGACAGCAGAGGGGACAGGGACGTTAGGGTCAGCAGCAGGCCCTCCGCGGCACCGGCGGTGGGATCCCAAAGCTCACCTGGCCGGGAGAGGAGTTGTGCAGGACGTGCAGCTCAGGGGGGATGCGCAGCTCCGAGTGCTGCAGGGAAACATGGTCCTTGAGTAATACACCAAATAAACCAACACACAAAATACAGCTCCAGGGCTGTTCTCTTCCCCACCAGCCCCTGGCTTCTGCCAGCACCCACCCCGCAGACGGCCCATCATACAGCAAATCCTCAGAGGTGGAGGAGGTATTAGTACCTCAGCCCAGCAGAGCTGGCAGCAGGAGTTATTATCCCCCTCCAGTTGTCTCTGTGAAACCCACCTCCTCCCCGTCCCTCCTGGAGGCCCTGGGATGAGCCCTTTTAGACCATCAGCTCCAGGAGAGACACAGAAGCAACAACTTACGTGAGACTCCTTCTGCAGCAGCATTTTCAGCCTCTGTCCATGCACCTGAGGAAAATGAGATGAAGGAACAAAAATCAGGCTGTAAAGGCGCACTGGCTGGAAGGGGACAGCAAACCCTGCCGGTACCTGGAGAAAGGACTGGATCTCCACTGCTGGCTCGGCCTGGGAGATCTTCCTGGGCTCCCCAGCTGCATCCTGCTGGGAACTTCCCAGAGCAGCTCCAGCTGGGCTCTGAGCAGATCTGTCCCCTGAAATTTCCCCAGGCATCTCCTCTTCCACCTCTGCATCCACATCCTCACCCTCCCGGGTTTCTGGGGGCTCAAACACTGCCGCCTCCTCCAGCAGCAATCTCTTCCCTTCTCTCTCCTCATCCAGCTCCAGGCCCTCCTCCGACGCTTTCTTGCGCTTCCCGTCTTGAAGCACAGAGTCCGCCACATCCCCAGCAGCAGCAGGCTGCTTGATGAAGCACCAGCTCAGTTTTCTTTGCCCTTCTGGGTTGTTCTGGGCAATTTTCTGGCAGAGGGACTTAAGCTGCTGCTGGCAGGTGGAAGACAAGGGAGCAGGATGTGGAGAACGCTCCTCTCCCCTCAGTCCTTGCTGGAGCAGATCCCCCAGAGCCCGCACCCAGGGATCCACCTGGGAATCCCATTCCAGGGCCTGGAGCAGCCGGACGACACAACCCTCTGGTACCATGGCTTGTACCACGAGGAGCAGGGAGAAGAGGTTCCTCTGGCACAGGACAGGGAGCAGCAGCAGGCGGGGTTTGCTGGATATAGGGGGGGAAAAAAAGGGAAAAAAGGGAGAAAACGGAGAGGTGACACCTCAGAACAAAGGCCTGAGTCCTTACTGCCAACCTGCCCTGCGGAGCAGGGTCTAACAGGGTTAGAAAGCTAGAGGATGAAGCAAAAACCTTCACCAGCTTTTGCAGACACGAGCTGGAAGGTCCCCGCTACGATCCTGACTTCGGGTAGGGACTGCTGCACCGGTGGGAGGAGGATGCACGGTGCCAAACTGGGCACCTGCTGTCCCAAACCTCCCACAAAACACCCAGTTTTGGAAATGGGGTCGACTCACACAGCCAGGGCCCCCTCTGGCCCCTCCAGCGTGGGCTCCTCGGCGCACAGGGCTGCGGTGAAGGTCTGCCAGGGAAATGCCTGCCCCGCTCCCCCAGGGACCCGCTGCAGCATTCGGAGGGCGCCCAGCGTCCCGGAGGAGCCGGAGGCCAGCGTGTGGAGCAGGAGGCGGCAACGCTTGTCCAAGCTCTGCAGCCAGGGCAGGCAGGGGGGCTCCCTCACTGCTCTGGGGGGCTCCATCGCTGCTCTGGGGGGCTTCACGGCCACCTGCAAGAAAAATCAGGGTAAGCCTGACGCGGGTCGCACGGAGAAGGGTGTGGGGAGGACCGGCACATCCAGGACCCGGCCAGCCCATCTCTGGAACAAACCCCGGGATCTTCTCTTCACCAGCTTCACTTTGGGGGGCTGCCCTTAGCTCTGCGCGGTGGGTGTCCATGGTTACCCTCATCACCCGGGGGTGCAGCAGCTTTACTGGGGGTCCCAGCGGGGCCAGAGGACCGGTGGATCCTCCGAGCCCTCCAAAACCACCTCGCTCACAGCTCCTCCATCACTCACCCTCCCGGGGGGGCGAAAGGGAGCCTTCCCCCCCCAGCTGCTGCTGGCGGTGGGTCCCACTGCAGCCCCCTCCCCCGGGAACAGACCGGCCTTGACCCCCCAAATTCCCCCACCCCCGGGAACCCGTAGGCTCCCCGTTATCAGCTCCCATACCCCGTTAAACCCCCGGGACGGCCCGCACCGGGCAGACACTCACCTGGGGCAGAAGGAGCGGGGCAGGAGGGGGCAGGGTGCC
>JAOXJK010000013.1:2669601-2682955 GCA_025774025.1 Xenus cinereus
TGGTGGGAGGTGTCCCTGCCCAGGGCAGGGGGTGGCACTGGGGGGGCTTTAAGGTCCCTTCCCACCCAAACCATTCTATGAATCAGCCAAAGGAGAGGATAAAAACCTGCAAGCCGGAGGCTGAACGCAAACACGTTGCAAAGTCAGGACCCCAGGAGAAGTTAGAGAGCATCTATCGTTCCAGGAGAAGTTAGAGAGCATCCATGGTTCGTTTTAGTGGCCAGCCCGGCCCAAGCCATGCTCAGACGAAGGCAGAGCACTCCCTTCCCTTCCCGCGCCTCCGCGGGAGCACTGAGGGACCATTGAAGGGCTGTGTTATCCTTGGCCCCCTCTCCCACATCCCGCGCGGTGGGACATGGCACACAGGCAGGAAAACCTATTCATCGGAGATGGAGGGTAACGAGCTCCATCGTTTTGAAGGCTATATATAAATGAATGTACAAACATCAGGAAAACGCCTTTGCCTGGAACAGCAGTTACTGGGGGAAATTTGTGGCGGGAGAAACTAGTCTATGGTGGAAAATACATCCAGCAGCAGCTTAACGAGCTTCTTATTAGCTCTCCTTTGTCTCTGGCTCCTGGCACAGGCCCCTTCCTTCAAACCCAGAGAAGATGGAGCCCTCTGCTTGGCCCCAGCAGCCTTACGGCATGCTGCTGGTGGAATAACGTGGGCACATTCCTCCAGGTGCATCCCTCTGTCCTCCATCCACCAGGTCTGCTCAGGGCCATGTAATCCCAGCGTGGCAGTGAGCTTGTGACATGGAGTTCGCTCCCTCAAAGCCACCAAAACAACGCCAGAACTTGCTTGGAGTCAGTGTGGCCGGAGATGGGTGTGCAGCCCTGAGACAGGGGAAAGCAGAGGGTGATATGCAACACCGGGCTCCAGCTAAGGCTCCCCGTGCGGCCACTGCCGTCATGGTAAGGATAAGGGTTTGCATCCCACCCTTGGAGAGTGGCTGGAGAGCCAGAGAGAGAAAAGCTTTGACCAGAAAGCTCTGAATATATTGTTTTCATATCTCCTCGCAGGCCAAGAGCACAGGGGCCTGGGCAGAGGGAAGCTGCGAGAGCTGTTTGCACACCTGCCTTTCCCTTCGCCATTCCCCTGCTTTCTAAACAACACAGAGAGAAGGGAGAGGAGGGGGGAAAAGGGATTGATTTCACCCGGGAGGCTGCACCCCCTGCCTTCAGCAGATGAAAGGTAGGGCTCGGGCTGTGCCTGCGCACCCCAGCACGGAGCGAAGGGACCCCCGGCCCTCCCCTCCGGGCCAGGGGCAGCTGAACCCCACCACACACAGAGACTGTGGGGATCTGCCCAGGTTTCACACGTGCTCCTCCGTTCCCTGCAGAGCCAGAGTGGGGTATCCCGGGAAGCTGGAGCTCCCAGAGGTTTATCCAAACTCTGTCCCTCTGAGAGCGAGGAGGGACCTGCCACGCACGGCCACGGGCAGGGTTGTGACATCCCTGCATCTTTGTGGGATGGCACTGGGGATGGCCAAAAGGCCCTTTCTCAACCCCAGAACCTCCCCATCCGCTCGGCGCCTCCATGTCCAGCTGCCAAGTGGGCAGAGAGGAGGGATAACCCAGTTTTTCTCCCTCAGCTAAAAAGTCACCCGCTGGAGCACGGCGCAGAAGCCTCGAGCTGCAGGGAGAAGGACAGAGATTCCTGCCTGGCGCAGCCACCCCCTTTTTCCGTTCAGCAGCTGTCACAGGGCTGCGATGGAAAGACAGGATGGAAACAAGGACGGGGACCATGAATTCCTTCCTAAGCTTCTGCAGAGAATCCGGCAAAGCTGTTTCCCTTCCTCTTCCCACAGGATGGGAACAAGCAAGAGGGCATGTGGCTCGTGAACGGCTCTGTCCTTGCCTCGATCCCCATTCCGAGGAGCTTTAGCCTCCCCGGCTGAGGCAGCAGCGTCCCTCCCCGGAGCCTGCAGCCACCGGAGGGTGGGATTGTTTTCTAGCTCCGGGCTTGGGCAGATGCCTGCTGGCTGCCCTGCTCCCACACTGCCAACAGCACGGCCAACGGGTTTATCTTCACTAGAAGCAGGAGCTGGCATCTAAGCCAAGCTAAACCATACGGCACAATGAGAAAGGAAAAAAAAAAAACCAGTAATAAAAGTTAAAAGGAGACAAATCTTCAGCATGGACTTGCTTCAAGAAGACAGTACTTCTCCAGAACTAACCAAGGTCCAAGCCTCCAGTTCATCAACCTGCAGCTTGTACCCTTTGGGCCCCACAGCTCCTCACTCATGATTAGCCTGTAAACCTTGGAGCCAAGTTCAGAGAAAGAAAAGCTGACAAACCGGCGAGGAATTGCCTGTTTCCCCATGGTCCATGTGCAGGAGGAGTAGTGGGGCGATGTGATGGACAATTCCCCTTCCCTGGAGGTGTTCAAGGCCAGGTCGGAGGGGGCTTGGAGCAACCTGGTCTGGTGGGAGTTGTCCCTGCCCAGGGCAGGGGGTGGGACTGGGTGGTCTTCAAGGTCCCTTCCAACCCAAACCATTCTATGATTCTATGACAATTCCAGTTTCTCACCAGTATTGGAGTTCTGCACGCAGAGCGAAGCGTCACAAGAAGGGGACGTGCGTTCCGACACAGCCAGGCGGGTGCTGGCAGCCAGACAGCCACAAAGGAAGAGCAAGGAAGTGCTCGTAATTAGAAGAACCTCATCTTTAAACCAGGTGTAGGTTCACTGGTGGCGAGCTCAAGCAAGAGGTAATTCCGGTGTCCTCACAGGGTTTGAGAGAAGACGCCTGTCCCCATTCCCCTCCAGGAGAGCATACATTTGTTTTTAATATATTTATACTGATGGGATTGACCAAGTCCTTGTTGCAGTCTGAAGTGGCCAAAAAAAGGTCGAAACCTCCCCAGGGCCAAGTCACAGAGTTGATCCGCTCAACGCAGTTGTTCAAGTTCCCGTAAAAGAGGTCACCAGGAATTGCAAAAGGAAACCAATTTACCACAGGAGCACTTCTGGCTTGTGTTTTTGTTCCTCTGGACAAAAACTTCAGCCAAATTTACGGTCAACAGGAGTGAATCCTTTTGGAAGGGGTGGGATGAGAACTCAGCCCTCTGCAGGGCAGCGCTTTCTGTCACGTGCAGCACATATTGAATCCACAAACAAAACTGAACTGAATCCACTAAAAAAAAAAAGTGGTTGTCGCTTGTTGGCCATCACTTGCAGACGTCCCTGGGGTTGTGTCACTGCTTCTGATATCTGCTGATCAAGTACCAGTTTCTGTTCCTCCTCCTCCTCCACGTCAGCTACTACTAAGAAAAGCTGAATAAGAGCTAAGCAGATGCTGCAATACAGGAAAGGTAACTAAGTGCACAAAACAGGAGAGAGACAAACATTGAAAACATGTTTGTTTTTGTTCCTGAAAGATCAACACACCCCCTCATTAGCTAATGAGATCTCAGCAGCGCTTACTACCCAAGTGCTTCCTCCCTTACTCAAAGTCTTGGCCGCAAGGCAGGCTCCACGCAGAAATAAACTACTAGAGGTTGCGAGGAAGAGCCCTTCCACCCAGCCCCGGCCAGGGCTGACACTCGGGGCCAGATCTGCCCCTTGAAGCATCTGCTCAGACGTTGTACCGTGTCCCAGTCCCATCCTGGGATCTCCCCAGACTCGCTCTGCCCAGGCTGCTCGCTTTTCACCAGCCGAGGAAGCAGCAGGGTGCTGCCGGAGCTGCTATTAACCATGTTGCTGCTAATTACTGAGGAAGATGTCACAGAGGGTGCAGGAGATTCCCTCGCTTGCCTTGAGCGGCCAAAATGAATCACACCTACTGCGTGTTTTAACTCACCCACTTCCTGGACTCTGAGTTAAAAAGGTTACAAAACTCACCTGATTCTTCTCTTTTCATACCACAATTGATGCTGTCCCCCTCCCCCCCCCCCAAAAAAAAAAAAAAAGCCGTGGTATTTTGCTCCAAAAGAAACCTCTTGCTTTCTCACCTGTGCTGGGTTTTTCAGAGAGCAAAGGGTGTCACAGAAATGGAGGCAAATCAGACTTTGGGCTGTGAACTCACAACCACCTGCAATGGAGGATCTGCCAGGCTGCTCCTCTCCAGGAGACACAGCTGTCCCTGGCTTCAGCAGCTCCAAGCATGCATCAGATGTGCTCCGAAATCTTGAGATGGCAGATACTGGGAGAGGGATAATGCTTCAGGAACGATCCCTACACACCTTTCCCCTGCCCTCTCCAACCTCTGATGAGCCGGGCTCTCGGCTGCCTTTTGCAGAGGGGGAACAGCAGGACGGACAGTGAAGCTGTTGCTCAACAGCAGTTGTAGGGGACAGCGAAGAGCCGAGCAGATGTTAGCTCTTATCTGAAGTCCTGCTTTATAACCTTCAGCAAATCCTGTCAACCCCCATACCTCCATTTCCTTCATCATCCATTAAAAAAAAATACAACAACCAAAAACACCCCCCAAAAAAACAAACGCAGGGCTTTTACAGTGCTTCCTTCCTGATCCTTTCCTTGCTGCATTAGCTCACAGAGTCGGCATGTTTTGGAAGCGCAGAGGAACACGTCGGTGCCAAGCGTCATTGTTTATTCCCATATTATGGATTTTGTCACCTGTTCGCAGTCACGCTCCCAAGTCTGGCCTCTCCAGCCCCGGGTCAGCACACCACGCTGCTCGTGACCACCTTCTCCCGTTGTACATTCCTGTACCTGAAGCATTTCCAGGATTATTTTCAGCAAATAAACCGCCCCGTCTCATCCTGACAACTGCTGACCGATATTTGTGGTTTCGCTGTCAGCTCAGGACAGCCCCAGAGCACCCAGGGCCAGAAGGGGCACGTGGGTCTGACTCGCTGGAATTGAGGACCACAGCCAGGAAACAAGCAGGTACCAGGAAGGTGACACCACCGGGGCTTCTCAGAGCTGGGAACAGAATAGAGGTGTCGCTATTTGAGAAGATCATTAAGTCTGGTAAGGAGAGAGGATCATCCTCACCCCACGGCGCAGCAGAGGTGGGGGTGAAGCCGTGGCCATGCTTTGGGAACAACGGCTGCTCCCCGCACACGCTGGGAGAGAGACACAAAGCGGTTGCACAGGGCTGCAGAGACAGTAAGTTGTCCACTGAACAACTTGGACTCTGAACCCATAGGCTTGCTCCTCTCAACAGGTTAGGGACCTGCCACACAGCCCAGCATCTCCTATTTGTGCTCCTCCAGCAGTCTCCACCGTCGCTCCCCCAGTGCAGCTTTCACATCCCTACTTCTCCTCTGGAAGTGCCAGAGAAGCCGTCTGGGATATATTCTCCTTTCTTTTACCATCCCCAAGGCGACGAGAACCCACCAAACCACCATAAACTGATGCTTTCTGAAACTCCCAAAGTCCCCTCGTGCTTTACTCCAGAGCGCTCGGTTTGCCAACGGATCCCTTGTCCTCCCGAACCTGAGCAGGACACGTGGACGGATCCGGTTTCAGGAACATCAGTAATTATAGAACAGGGCTGACGAAGGGAGGAGCTCCCGGGAACAGCAACACCGCTTCCCAAGGCAAACAGTGGGCACGGGGTGTTACAGACTCAGAGCCACATTTAAATGGAAAACCAGGAAAGCGGTAAGTGGAACAAGCTGTCGCGGCGAGTGCCAGAGTCGGAGCCCTGCCTTGGCGGGAGCCCCAGTGGCAGAGAGAACGGCCAATTTTTGGCAGCGCTGAGCGCCCCAGGACCTGTCTGAGTTTTTCCTCAAAGCCCCAATGTCACTGCGAGACCAGCAAAGAGTCACCCCCACTTTGGATGGGGCAATCAGCTCCCCAAAAAAAAGCGATGGGGGGTAGAAAAGTAGCAGCAGATCAACGCGTCGCTCTGGATCGTACACACGTGCGTGCAGCCTGTTGTCTGGAGCCAAACACCCAGTGAGTGTTACTGCCAGGCTGCCAGTGTTCCCAGATCCAGGAAAATGCCCACAAAACCTTCTCTTTGCACCTACTGAGATTCTAGATCCCACTGGGAGAAAAAAAAATAACCCACCAGCCTGGAAGTTCTGTTAGACTGACACTTGGACTCCCAGAAAAGTGCTACTGGTTTTGTAGACCTTAACAAAACATCCCTGGCACCAGCCCCCAGAGCTCGGAGCCCAGGACGCAGCTGACAGTGAGCGATTATGCCCAGGCACCAGTTCAGATGATTCAGCAGGGCCTGGAAACGTACGCACCGGAACGGTCAGAACAAATCCCCGTGTTCACTGCATCTCCATTTCGACCGCAGAGCAAGAAAAACGAGGGGGTGTGAGCACGACTGGATCTGTCTCCGTAGGGAAAACTCCGGAGAGCATTAGAATAACTTCGTTACACAAACTAGTTCAACACCCTCTTCGGGAACTGGAGAGGAACGATGTTTTCTTACTATTTTTGGCCACGTTCACACAGCGAGAGCCGGCGGGAGGAACAGAGGTTTCCCTGCGTTTTCAGCCGCGATACGAGCAGTGCTCATGTCAGCCTGATCCTGCCAAGACTCCTCTGCTAATTAGCAGACAGCAGCGTGTGCTCTGACCATTTCCATTCCGCCTCAGCCCCTAGAAAACAAAGCCCTCGAGCAAAGCATTAGCACCTTTGATAACATCCTCACGTCTTTGGCATCATCGTGGGGGTACAGAGCGACTACCACTTCCCCACACAGCCAGCTGCCGGGAGACTGGTGGGCTCCACCAGCTCCAGCCCCAAGCTCATGCTCACCAACAACCCTTTTCCAGAGATTCCCATGTCCCTAGGTCCCACAACAAAACACCTACCCCACGGACATGAGAACCCACAGATTTGTTTCAGAGATGTGGGTCTCTGACCATCAGCCCCTGTGGGGTTAAGAGCTTTCAAGGTCCAACAGCTCCAGCAGAATCCATATTAATCAACTTCAAGGCAAAAAGCAGATTTGGGCCTTTTCAGAAATATTCCAGATTTGCATTGAGATGAAATCAAGAGTTGTATTAAAAAAAAGTTTGTAAAAAGTCAGGCAGGACAGGGATTTGAGCTTAGGTTCTCATCACCGAGGTGACTGCACAAAACACTACTTATTTTGAAACCATCTCACCCACCCCCTCTTCAGCCTGACAAAGCCTTTCCTACTGAGACATTCATTAGGCAGTAAAGTGGTTCATAACAAAGTTTGTCTTAACAGACCATCAAAGAAATGCTTCCCTATCAGCAGGAAAGTTCATCTGCCCTTTTAAACCACCAGAACTGCTCCCTGTCTCCATCCCACATACCTATTATGGGGTTGAACGTGCGTGTTCTGGTTTTTGCTATTCCCAGTTCCAGTTCCCAGACCAGGGCAAACCAGAAAATGCAGAATGAGGGCAACGACGCTGGTTAGCACAGACGTTACCTGGCTGTTGGTATCCACAAGCCTCAAAGAAGTGCTCTGGCTTGGAAATGAAAAATGTTGGAGTTTCTGGCTTGTGTTTTCATCCTGCCACCTCCTCCCCAGGTCAGGATTCCCCTACAAACCACAGCCTCCGCCAAACCCACACTTCGGAGCAGGACCTGTCCACAGGGATCCCCAGGGAAACACCCGACACACACACACCTATGTCAGAACCCTCTGCAGAGCTGAGGGTTTGAAAGACCTAGCCCAAATAATCTCAGATGTTCACAAGCTCTTGGCTGAGCCTTGGAGGACACAGACACGTTCCAGACAGTATGATCACAGCAGAGAACATTAGAGCATTTCAAGAAGTCATCCTGAAACTAAGATACAACTCGAGTTAGTTCTGCTCTGAACCCTTCTCATAACCACACAGGGCTCCGGCAAACGTCATCCCAAAACATTTATTTTGGGGAAGATGAATTTCATAATCTCCTTGACCAAAAGGCTTCATATCAGCATAATCATTCTACTCTAAACCCTGCTTTGGGGAAGTAATTTCCCAGGCATTCTGCCAATGCAAGCGCATTTCAGAGTATGAAATAATTAAAAAAAAATTAGTTCTACAGTAAAATCTTATTTGTACTCGTGACGGAAATCACTTCTGCTCGTCTGGACTTTCCCAGAGTCTCCAAAATTTTTACAGCAGTGATAAATAGTGTATCTCTGCCAGTGACACTTCTAGAAGAGCAGAGCTTGCTCCACAGCGCCTGATGAGAAAGCAGCTAGGCTGCCTGACAAACCTGCCGGTATCAGCAAGGGCAGCTCTTCCTACTATAAAACAAGGGAGCCCATACAAATCCCAAAATAAACCAACTTCTCTAAAATTTCATAGTCAGGACAAGCCCGGCTGGGTTCTGGCAGCAAATAATCTTTCAGGCATAAGCACTGTAACATCATCTCACCCAATTAAAACATCATTTGCACGTCCTGCTGCACGAAGGAACCCAAGAGTCTCTTGTCGTGCTAATTCCTCAGTTTCTAAGAACATTTGCAGATTTCCAGCTCATAATTCAATAGCCACAAATGAAATATTCCCCAAAAGGCAACAAGATGTACTGTAGAAAAATACATATTTGTCAACAGGCAACACGCCGGAGAGACGGGGACCATTAACATCAGCAAGCAATTCTGTACAACAATGCTCTTCTGATCAGCAAAGCCTCATGTGGCTCATTACAAAATCCTCTCCACACGCCGCAAAGATCCTTGGAAGTCCCTGTCTCGAATGCCAGAACAGAGACAGCACAACACTTGCACAAACGTGACACAGAAAACCACGTCTCTGTCCAGCTACACACCTCGGACGTGTGTTGTGGCAATAATAAATCCACCCCCTGCGTGCAGAGAGCCACGGCACTCTTAGAGGGTCTGGGTGCAGGGTGGCCGCAGTGAAGACTTTTGGGCATCGCTTCAGATGTCTGGGGGCAGGACAATGTCCTCCCCACCCCGTGGTGACCACCTCCTCAAAAGCCCTGGCCCCCCCTCGGCTGTGACCTGCTCAGCTTCATCCGAGCAAAGCAATTACACGGCACTAGAAGGTACCGTACTGCTGCCAGATCCCATCTCTGGATCGTTAGGTAATTGGTTACCCAAGTCCCTGATCTCATGTGCCCTCCCCGATCTACAAGAGCCAAGTCATAAAAATCAGTGAAAAAATCAAATATTAAATCCCTATACTTTGACGGTAACAGTCGGCTCAGAAGAACAGGATTAGACCGCGATACGCACAGCATGTTTCTAAGCACAAACCTACAAAGATCATACGCAGAAACTGAACAAAAATAAGGCACAGAGTTTAAATTTCCGAAGAAATTTAAATTTCAAAGGAAATTTAAGAAAGTTTAAGCTCATGGACAAAAGTGAAACTCGCTGAAAGCAAGCCGTGCTTCCAAGGCTCTTCCCTTGAAAAACATACGCAGGAGAAGCGTTTTAGGAGACAGCCCGTGTGTGGAAGGGAAGGGTTACCTCTCCGGAGCAGCTGTCCCCCTCTGCCTGTCGCCGAGAGCCACCCTTCAGTCACCATGTCAGCAGGGAGAGCCGAAACCCCGAGAAATCTGCAAGAGAACACAAGGCGAATTTCCACGGCTGTGCCGAAGGCCAGATATTTATGCCGCTGGGAGAACTGGGCTGGATCCAGCAATAGCTCTGAAATTTAAACACACACTCCCTCTACCGCACGCTGGAACCACAGGCTGGGGTGACTCCCCTTGCGCCACGGGGCGGGGGCAGCCGCCGGGTGCCATCGCAGATGTTTTCCCCGAGCTCCAGAAGCTCCTGGAAACCGGTAAGTAGAAGAAACCCCCCCCCTCTGTGTCCCAAGAGAGACACCCCCGACCCCTCACCAGGCTTTGAGCATCAGGATGTCACCTTTGCCTTATGCCACCTGCAGCCAGAGGCTGATGATCCCGACTTTTCACGACAATGCATGAAGTCGATGCGAGGAAAAGGTCTCCGGTGGCCAGAGGGTGGTTTGTTTACTCAACTTGTTTAATCCACCTTTAAGAGGCTGCCAGAAAGTTACTGTAACTTCCCTCCGGGGTGGTTGAAACTTAAGGAATCGACAGAGTTCCTTTACTCTCAGTTTTCCTGATCAATTTGCAAATAGCCTCGGATGAATTTCAGGCTCAGGAGAGCGGTAAGAGACCAACGCTGGGAATAAAATGGCTTTGAACTAGAGGACTTAGAGAAAATATGTTCTATTTTTAGACCCAGTTATGCAGACTAACTGGACTAACATATTAAACAAAGATGTTGTGAACATGATGCTACTTGAACCCATGTACCCTCCCTGACATTACCCAGGCTTAGCTGCTCCTCCCACCCCAATGGAAAAGCCCCGTTTCATGTTGCTCCCTCCAACACGGGATGACTCCCGGGGCAGCCGAGCACCGGCAACGAACCCGGCATCGCCAGCCCCCTGGGGAGAGGGGCAGCCCTGCCAGCAAGTTGAGGGCAGAGAGTGAATCCCACCCTCCTGCAGCCCCTGGGGCTGACACGGCACCAGGAGCTGCAGCCGCTTAGAAGAGGATGAAAGAAGAAAGCAAATCCCCTGTCCCAAAAGCTGAGGCCCCCGGCACATCAGCAGGAGAGTGGAGGACGTTTCCTCCGCTGCCGAGCACCCCCAGTACATCCAGGGGTGGGCATAAGCGTGAGATCCCAAAAAATAACCCCAGTCCCTTGCATCAGAGCATCATTCGCATCAGGACCATTCTCTCTTGTGGTCAGCCACATAAAAACCACAGCCCCCCCACCTTGAAGAAAGCGATTGCCCCTGGTTTCCAGGCAGAAGGGGCTGAGAGAAGCCTGCCCAAAGCTCAGACGGTGAGGGAAAGAGCGCAGACCCAGCGCCCAGCCCTCTGCTTTAGTGGGGGCCATAAAACCACACATAAACGACACTTTCACAGCAGGACGTTAAAGCCACAGCAAGTTTCTCATCCCCTCCCTCCAAAACGGAAGGTAGTTTTTCTAAACACAAAGTTTTTCTTTAACCTTCCTGATGAGGAACAATAATAAAGTCATTACAATGCCACCGGCACATCAGGAGCGGGCTTTCTTCATCTCCACCAGCAATAAAGCCTGTCCCTGAGTCAGTAACGAAGTGTAACGTTGACACTGTCAACGAGGGCATGAATCACACGCCGGGAGTGCACAAATCACACCCTGAGCTCACTCCCGTCGCAAGATCAGAGCACTTTGCTGCTGCTGCCGCCAGAGATGTGGGAATTAAAACTAAATTACTGGCTCACCTCGTCCTGCTCACAGGTAAATGCTGGGGCATGCCCCGTCACCACTGCACACAAGGCAATACTTGCTCCAGCTCAGCAGGCACAGGGGGAACCTCCCGGCACATCCCTCCTCCAAACTTCCTCTTGGATCCCTGGCTGACACACAATAAGTCACAGAATAAAAATCCCACAAAAATCCCACCTTGGCACAGCCTGGAACACGTTTGTACCCGAAGGGGAAAGGGATTCTCTGCTGAAGGCAACGAGGGAGTTTGCACAAAAAGGGATGGCAGGAGGAGGCCCGAGCCTCCAAAATGAGAACTGGGACACGGGCTGCTTTCACCAGCAGGTCACCAGTTCAAGAGATCATTGCAACCAGCCTCAGGACTCCGATTTACGGGGTGGCCATCGCTGCATCCTCTCTCCATGCTCAGATCCCTCTGCATCACCACAACGGACATTGCCCAGATCCTACGGCACATCCAACGCCTGCCCGTCTCTCTGCCCACCCACGGCTGCTCCTGGGGGCTTTCCCAACACGTGGGGGCTCAACAGAGCAATTCCTTCCTGCAACCACCATCATCACTCGCTTGCAAGAGGCTTCCCAGCGCAGCTGTCAAAGGGGACGGTGGCCAAGGCTGAGCTAAGCTACACCAGGACGCTGTTTGAAGGCGCTCGGATACAATACAGCCAACGACAGACAGATGCTTTGGGAAAAACATAGATGGGATCATCACAGAGAGTGTGTGTTCTCTTTTGCTCCACTCACAAGCTGCATCTTCAGCTGCTTTTCCTCTCTGTGCCTGAATTTGCCATCCAAGGATACTAAAACACACCTACCTCATAAATAGGTTTTGAACCTTAATTCACTGGCTTCTGTAAATAGGTTGGAGTCTCTCTGATCATAAACAAATATGGCTGTTAAACATCATCTGAGGTGGAGTCAGCGCACACAAACTTTTGAAAGTACAGCAAGGCCAGGAGGCCTTTTGACCACACGAAAAAGGGGAGATCAAAACCCATCTGGGGAGGAACAGCTCCATGTCACAACAGGATCCTTGTTGCTTCTAATGACAGAGCTTGGAGCTAGCCAAGGAGGAAGGGAAAAACGCAGCAGGGAACAAAACAAAGGAGGGAAGCAGAGGTGAAAGAAAATTAGGTCTCTCGCTTCAAGGTCCTGCCACCTACTTCTGCATGCTCCTTTACCTTTCACCTAGGACTTTTTACGAGGGCTTTTAAAGCTAATTAAGAGTTACACTCAACCCAGACAGCACGCAGGTACCACCTTCCTGCATTTGGCCACGAGCATTTGCAGTGCGGGACAAGCGACCTCCTGCAGGACTCTCAGGTGCAGTAGAGCCACTATTAAATAAAGGCAGCAGAACGCCTACTTTATAGGTGGAAAAAGCACGGCACAAAAAGTAAACATCTTTTATCTGGGGTCCCAGGGAAAGGGGGAGCAGAATGTGGAGGGATGAGAAAAGGATTCCCAGATCCTTCCTCCTCAAGCAGCCCCTCACCTGATGCACCACTGATGGACCATCCCAACCCTCTTGCTCCCAGCCCCAGGCCCCAGCAGTACCCCTCACTGGTACCTTAAGGCCAATACCCCCCCTGCCACCCCACCCCTGGCAGAGAAGAAAGGCAGACTGTCGACCCCCCCAGTGGCCACGTCCCAGTCCCATCTTCCATATTCCCTGATTTCCCAAGTGGGAGTGAGAACCTGCACCCTGAAGTCACCGATGTGTCCCTGCCCTCCCAGTCCCCTCCAGATCACTGACCCCCAAAGTCCCTTCCTGCCTCCTCCACACTCAGACCCATCCCACCGGAGCACCCTGCCCTTCCACCCCACACCCTCAGAAAGTCCCCATCTCCTCAAACCCACACCCAGAGAGACCCCCCCCTCCCCAGCCTCACCCCCCTGCTCCTCATTATCCTCCACCCCACAGCACAGTCTCTGCCCCACCTCATGCCCCTGACCTTCTGTCCCCCGCCGCGATCACAATGTCTCACAACCCATGTCCCTGTCCCTCACATCCCCCTGTCCCTGCGGCCCCACAGCTCCTGCCCCTGTCGCCCATATACCTCTACCCCCACTGCCCCATAACCCTGTGCCCCTGTCCCCCACAGACCCCATCCCTCCTGCCCCACACCCTGTCCCTGCCATCCACATGGTGGAAGGATGACAGTTCTGCTAAGCACTTCTGGAGTACTTCTGAGAACATTTCAGAAAATTCCTGTATAAGTACT
>JAOXJK010000013.1:2695774-2717677 GCA_025774025.1 Xenus cinereus
GGTGCTGTGGGGCTACCAGGGGGGTTTGGGGGAGAAGCTCTGGGGGGGAGGCACTCTCACACCTGAAATCCCCTGTCCCTGCCGGTGATTCTATGATTCTATGAGACGTGGGACCAGACCTTGAGTATCAGTGGGCACTGACCCGTGATGCCAGAGCATGTGTCCCCAGCACAGGTCCCTTACGCAGGTGAACGAGGAGTCCTGGGAGGATGCTACGGGACCACTGCAGTGCCCGGGCACCACGGCATGGCCACGGGGGCTCAACCGTGTCCTGCTGGGCTTTGGAGCCCCAGCAGGAACCCCGTGGTACAACACTCCCACCCAATCCGACATCCCCAGTGCCTCCCCGGCTTTGGGTCGCTCTCGTTATCCCATTTGACCATAAAGAGGAACCGGAGCTCAGCAGAGGGAAGTGATGGCAGCAGGGGAGGCAGGAGTGATGCCTCCATCAACCTTGGCCCCGTTGCCCATCCATGAGCTTCTGCGACCGCTCTCCCGGCACCCCGAGCTGCTTCACGCTGCAGTTTTGCTGCAGCACCAAAGGAGCCCCGGCCACCTCTGGCCACTCCATCCCAGCTGTGAAAGCCACACGCTGCCGGGCATGAGGACAAACGGCAGCGGCAGAGCCGGAGAAAAACCTTCGGGTGCCAGAAAGTTGAAAGGCCCCTCTTCCTAGGAAAACCCACTTCCCCTTCTCGGCCCCTGGGATTTTATTAGCCAGGGCGAAACCAGAAGAAGGGGGTTTAAAGGCCGTCTCCCGCAGAGCCACAGGGGAAACTGGAAGGGTTTTGGCCGCCACGTGATGGGGAGATTGGGCTGGGCTGACCCTGGGCAGAGGGAGGGAGCTGGGGAAGGCTCTGCCCTCGCTGAAACCGGCATCCCTGGACCAGGCTGGGCAAGGCAAGGACTGGCACGGGGACGGCACGGGGACGGCACGGCTCAGCCCCGGGGAAGCGACAGGGGAGGGAAGGGTTACTGCCCCCAGCTCTGGGCCTCCCCCTTCTTTCGAGCAGAGAGTGGAAGAAAGTTGTCAGTCATTTTTCCTCTCCTCGCATGCCCGGAGGAAGCGAGTACCCGGCCGCAAAGTCTCGGCTGCGCCAAACAAAGGTGCCTTTCAGGAAAAAAAAAAAAGGGAGAAGGCCCCTGCGCACCCCAACCTCTGCTCCGTCCCACACCTCGTCCTCCTCCCGCTCCTCCTCTTTGCCAAATGAGGTCACACCTCAAATTTGAATGGGGGTGGAGAGGAAAAAGGGGCTGATTTCTTCCTCCGAGCCCTTTAGGAAACGTGGGCAGAGATACACCTCCATCCAGAGCCTTGGTGGAAAGGGCTGACTTCATCCTTGCCACGGAGACGTTGAGTGTTAAACATTTCTCACTCAATTTGGCATTTACCTGAGAGCTCCCCAACTCTCTCCATCTTTTTTCCACCCATGGGATCTCCAGGAGCGGAGGGGAGCGGAGCTGTGGGGCTGCCACGGGACGCAGGAGCAGCCCAGGGACTGTGGTGTCCCCAGGTGAGATGCAGCAGGTCGAGGGGGTGGCCACAGGACTCACCTTATCCAGGATGTACTTGTTGAGATAGGGCATGTAGCCCTGGCTGGACACCGGCCCGTCGTCGTCATCACGGAAATGCTCTTCCAGCGCCACGGGGTCATGGGGGATGCACAGCACCGTGTAGAGGTTGTGAGACAGCACCTGGCCGAGGACAAGGGACGGGGAGAAGGTGAACCACCATCCAACCCTGCCCCAGACCATCCCCACACTGTCACCACCCAACCTGGGGACAGTCCCCTGCCCAGCATCCCCTCCCTGCGGCTGCAGTGGCCACAGGTGACCTTTGTTTGGCAGAGGGACATTCCCCTCTCCCCCTCTAATGTAAACCTTAGAGAATCATTTAGAAACAGGAAAAAATTGAGGATTTTTCCACATTTGTTTCTTTTCTTTCTTGGCACATGGGTAACTCTTCTCTTTCTCTTTCTCTTCTCTTTCTCTTCTCTTTCTCTTCTCTTCCCCTTCCCTTCCCTTCCCTTCCCTTCCCTTCCCTTCCCTTCCCTTCCCTTTTTAAAAAAGAGCTGTTTCAAACATTACAGAGCAAACAGGACATGCTTTGATCTAGAAAAGGTGATAAGCCACCCCAAGCCATGCTGTTTGGCAGCTGCCCCTCAGCGATTTCTTGAAAACTTAATGACAGCACCCAGCCTGGCAGCGGTCGCTTTCTGCCAACGGGGCACAGAAAGATGCAAAGGTGAAAATAAGAAAAGATTTCTAAGAAACTAAGAACAGGTTTTGTCTGGAATGGAAGCAGACACGGGGGATCTGGAGACACACCATCTCCAGAAGCAGCCTGCGAATGTCACCAGCCAGAGAGATTTTGTTCAAATCCCTCCAAAACAAAATGTGTTTTGAAGCTTCCAAATTTCCCACGTGCTGGAAAGCCCACGCCGCTGCCAGGCCAGCATCTCCATGGGCACCACCAGCATCTCCAGCTCATGATGCCAGGTTGTCTCCTTGTCTTGACCTCCCAGCAAGCAGGAGATGGTTAAATGGGCGTCCTAGACTGCTGCCGTCCCTTTGCAGCAGGGTTTGCAAAGACAGTTTGTAGGGTTTGCAGATGCAGCTTAGCCCAGGGTTCAAGAGGAGATGGGGTGCAGCATCCCTGCTCCTCCTCCTCTCTGTTCAGGGCTGGAAATTTCCTCCCAGCAGGAGAGGAGCCACCGGAGGCCACGCTGCAGCTGGAGCCAGTTCTTGCTCAACCAGATTTTCCTTCTCTTTTTCAGCCTCTGGACTGATGTTATCGGCAGGACTCCACCCTGCGCTGTAGCCCCCAGCACTATCACTACGGCTGCACCTTTTTTGCCTTTTTTTGGGCTTTGGTGCAGCCCCAGGGTCTGCACAGGCATGGGGAGAGGGGTGGAAACACCCTGGGCATCCACCGGGATGGCTAAAAATCCCCCAGGATGGATTGAGAGTTTGGGAATCGCATCCCATTCCTTGTTTCCAATGTGTCGCCCCCATCTCTCGCACCTCCTCTGGCAGCACCCCAAAAAAGCCCTGGGAGGTCTCACGTGTGCCGTGGCCAACACCCCGAGCCCCTCTGCCTGCCCTGGCACACACCAAACCACCGTCCCTGAGCTCGCCGGGGCCGTCGCCTCCAAAATGAAAGTGGGGCAGGGTGGGGAGGAAATCCCCGGCCAGGCCGATGTGGGGCACGTGGGGCTGGGGCTGCCCCAACCCCAGGGACACAGGAGAGGTGGGAAACTTCCCCCCTGGCCTCTGAAAGGAGGGATAGGAGGGGAAAATAACAGGGGGGGAGAAGGGAAGGGATGCTCTGAGCTTTTTGGTGACACAACCTTTCCCTTGCTGCATGGGGGGGGCAGATGTCTGCCCGACACCCCCAAGCACCCCAAGTCCCTCTGAGCACCAGCTCTGGTGTTCTCCACCTTCTCCCCTGCCCTCCTGCCCCCCATCGCCCCCTGCTCCCACCCCTCCACAGCCATTGCCAAGGGCAGCTGGAGCCGGGGGTGGAATATTTAATGCTGCTGGAGAATGGCAGCTCCTCTTCTTCTCCCCCGTGGGAGACGCCGGGGGCAACGCCGGGGCTGGGGGTGACCTTTCAGGCTGGAGCCTGGCTCCCCACGTTCAACACCAACCCCTCTGGCCCCAGTGGGTGGGAGCAGGGGGATCGGGGCTCCTGCACCGTGCTGGGAGCGTTGCTGCTGCCTCAGTTTCCCCACGTGCAAGCAGAACGGCCCCGCTGAGAAAACCAAAGCCTCCCCGGAGCTGGGGGTGCAGGGAGTCCTGTCCCAGGGGATCCCCAGCACCAGGACCCTTTGATAGCTGGGGGGTCCCTTTAGCTGCCCATTTTCTGCAGCAAGGACACGGATGTCCCATCAGCCAGGACCCCTTGGCTCAAGCCCAGCCTCAGGACCATCAGCCCCCAGCCTCGGGGAAGGCTTCCCCCCCCTGCTTGAAGGGATGAGCTGCTCCCAAACTTGTTACTGGCCAAACTGGGACCCACTGGCCGATGACAAGAGCCTCTTGTGCACGAAACAAGCAGAGAAGCTTTCGGCCCAAGGCAGGCACCTTCCTCCCACCTCTGGGGGGGAGGTGGTCCACAACCCTGCTGTGCTGACCCAGCTCCCCAAGCCACCAGTTATACCCAGAGACCCCCACAAGTCATGGGCTCCGTCTCCAAAAGGAGCAAGAGCCACCTCCCCTGCCATTTGCATCCCGAGCCTGCAACCCCACGCAGTGGGTGGAGGACCCCTGACGCCCCCCCAATATGCATTTAAGCTGCTCGTCTGTCCCCCCGTTGCCTCCTATCTGCTCCCCAAGAGCTTTGCTGTAGAAGGGCAGCCTCTGGAGACCAAGCTTCACTCATCAAATGGCTCCTCTGCCTCTTAAACGGGGGCTGGTGGAGAGCAGAGGTGCCAAAAAGCACCGGGATGGTGCTCGGTGACCCCCAGCCGGGCTCGGCCACCCCGAGGGGAGGTGCCTGCGGGAATCCCACATCCCAGCCAGCGTCCACGGAGATGGGGGAGAAGCTCCTCCAGGGAGGACGCGGTGGCCGGGAGAGGACAAACGCTTCTCCAAGAGCGGGGGCCGTCGGTGGGTGCCCGCGCTGGGAACCGACCCACCCGACATCTCCGGGCGCGCAGCAACGCGACCACAAAGACTTGTCTTTCCTTCCTGTGCAGATACACACCTCCACTCGCACGTAGGGACGCGCACGCCTGCTCGCAGAGGGTTCTGCCCAGGCGAAGAACCCAACGGCTTCCCCACAGCTTCACCCTCAGGCCTTGAAACGCCCCTGGAATCGCTCCTGTGACGGGCTGGAGGGAGGTCTCCTCTGCCGGCAAAATCCCACCCCAGCTCCCGGGGCTGGGGTTTTCTTTCTGTCGGTGCAAATGCCGCGAATGCCGGCGTTTCTCCCACCCTTGTTCAAGACCCTTCTTGCAGCAACACGCCTGGGAGAGGGAGCAGAGCCCAGCCCAGCTTTGGAGAAGCCGTGGCCACCACGGTTTTAACACGTTATTGCTCAAACCTGCCAGACCCTGGGGTTCTTCTGCACCGAACCCAACCAGCAGAAACACCACTGCTGGCTGGCGTGGGCTGGGGCAAAGCGCTCGGCATCGAGGGGTGATGGAAACGAGCTCGCCCCAGCCTCGGGGACAATGGTAGAAAGTTATCCCGAGCTGAGCTTCATCGTGCAAGGGCCCAGCCCAACCCAGCACGGTCCCGTCTCGGCCCCGAAGGCGGGTGGAAAAACAACGAGGGGTGAATCTCCCTTCCCCTCCGAAATGTCACCCTGCGGAGACCCCGTCCCCAGCGTCCCCATCGCCCCTGCACGAGGGTTTGTAGCTCCCCCAGCACTAACTCTCTAGGAAATTGCCATTAAAATTAGGGTCTCTGTGGCCCCAGCATCGTCACCGGTGGTTAAGATCTTGCGAGAGAAGCGCTGCGTGTGTTCACGCCGGCGCTTTCGGGGCCCGGGCTGGGCTGAGGATCCGGAGCCCGGGCGCAGGGGATGCTGCCAGGGGAGCACAGCCACCCCCGGGGATTAGCCAGGGGAATTAGGCTCTGCCCTACTTTAGGATTTTCCTTAATTCCTTCAGATATTTCTAGAGTTTCAGGCAGGCGAGCGTGGCTCACGGGGCAACTCAAGTTTCTGGGGAGCAGCCGAAGGAGGAGCCCAGCTTCTCCTCCAGACCCCTGCAAAGGAAACTCTTAATTTTGGGGCAAAATACACCTCTCTCCACCAAGCCCAGCACCTTCCCTGCAGTCTGTCCCGAGGGAAGCCCTGTGAAGTAGAGGGAATAGGGGAAAAGAGGTTTCTTCGCAGCGTTTCACAACTCCTCTCGCACCCCGGCGGCGGCTGCCAAGTCCTGACGCAACATCTCCCCGTGTTTTGCATGTTTTTAGCTCAGGTCTTTCTCCCCTGCATCGCAGCCCCCTGCTCCCACCGGCGTTCCCAGCCTAAAAACCAGGAACGGGACATTTATACGGTGAGAAAAAAAAGGAGTCCCATCCTTTGCGAAAGCAGGGAGGGGGCAAATAAAAATCAATTAATGATTGTCAAAGCTGAGGTACAACCTGGTGGATTCCACCAGACCCCATCCCAGGGGCAGACAAAAAGGCTTTAGAAAACCACGATGGTTTAGAGGAAGGGCCGAACGCAGGAGCCCTCGGCGAAGCCGCTGAAGGGGTGAGGGAGAGGGGAAAGCAGAGATTTTTTGAAAAGCGCTGTGTTATTTCTGGCCAGACCACTGAGGAGTTTTAGTTTAAAAACGGTCTCCCTCTACCTACCGACCCGCTGGGCTGAACAGGAAGCAGAAACGGGGGTGCTCTGGCAAGCAAGAAAACATAAACCGATTTTGGGCTGTTAGTCGGCCATGAAAAGCATAATAAACCGAAAACAATTAAAAATTAGATTTCTCCTAATTTTCACCTGGAAAATACACTTGAGCGTTAACTCCCCCACCTTCTTTTTTTAAAGGGAGATGAGGCAGAGCCAAAGAACTTCACCAAAACAACCGTGGAGGCGACGGCAAGGTCCGATTAATCTGAATATCGAACGATTCCTCGGTGGGAACCCCGGGGGGATGCAAAGCATCCCTGGTCCCGCTCTGCCCCTCGCAGCCCACCCACCAGCCCCGCGCCGGGGCCGTCCCAGCTCCCCCATCCCTCCCCAACACCCCGAGGACTCACTTTGAGCTGGGATTTGGAGACCTTGCCGCTCTTCTCCACGTCCAGGGCGGTGAAGGCGTACCAGATGGACTTGAGCAGCTCCGCTCGCAGGTCCATGGCTACGGGCGGCGGCGGCAGAGGCGGCTCTGTCGAGGCCGAGGATCCGGTTCCAGGAAACCGCCTGCCTCGACGGCCCCGGGCGCGAAGCTGGAGCGCCATCTGCTTGGGCGCGCCCCGGAGGAGCCCACGGGCCACATCTCAGCCCCACGGGTCCCCAACGGGGATGCAAGTCTTTCCCCTCCCACCCTCTCTCCACCGACAGATCCCCGGGAACGGATCCCCCCAAGCAGCCCAAGGGAAGCACAAGCCGGGATGAAGGAGAGGGAACGGGAGAGGGATTCGTAACCCTTTGCGAGCTCAGCCGGGAGATCAAAAGCCGCCTCGGCGTTTCGTGTTCTGAAGGGAGAAATCCCCTCCCTGACTCGAACGGCAGCTTCCTCTTCTGGGATTTAAATGAAGAGCTTCCCCTCGCAGCGGGAGCCGTGCCTTTTGGAAAGGTTCCAGCCCCGCTGGTTTGGGGACCAGTCGCAGCTGGGAAGGCGAGGGGAGATCTGTCCCCCCTACATCCCCCCCCAGGTTATGCTCCTTCCTTGCCTGCAAAAACCTCTTCCTCCACAAATTCCTTGGGTATATCCAAACCTGTCTGCTGGAAGCCCGCACCGGCATCAGGTTTACGGTTGACTTGATGATCTTAAAAGGTTTTTTCCAACCCGAATGATTCCATGGTGCTCTCTTTGTCCCCAGACTACCTGGGGCAGAGGTACGTGGCGCAAGGGCTGAGGTCGAGGAAGCCAGCCCAGGTCTCTCTCCCCAGCTCAGAGGGTTCTAAGATGCTTTCACAGACATATTTTTGTTTTGTATTAAGTGACAATTCCCTAAATCCAGGTTTGCAGGAGCCCTTGGAAGAGCCAAGGCCTGATCTGAGATGCAGGAGACAGCCCCCAGCCCCTCTAAGACACACACTGAGAGCTCAGAAGCTACAACTTCTCTTGCTCACACCCCTCCTCAACACAATTTTTGGACAATCGCTGCTTTGGCAGGACACTTTTAGCCAATTCAACAAATCTCCTGAACTTCCTTAATCCTTAAATCTGCAAAAGAGTAACATCCATCCCACCCTCTGCCAGCCGCTGGCCCCAGGGGCTGAAAGAGAGAAGGGTGCTTCTTTTTAAAAAGGAAAATTTTAAATTTGTTTTTATTTGAACTCAGTATTTACATCCCAGTCTAGCTCAGCCCCCCCGACAAGCGCCGGTCGGCCTCGGTGGAGGGAGTGCTTTGCTCTGCTGAGGAAGTTTGCTGGAGAGCAGAGTGTGATGGAGAGATGGGAGAATCGCTCTCGGATCCAGCCCAGTCCCTTGCTCCAGCATCAGGAACCGGTCACCGCCCCAGACCCTGAGCCCAGGAACGCCTGGGCTTGATCCAAAGGAGCTTTGTTGCTCCTGTGCATATGTGCCTGCTTGCCCCTTTCCTGGAGGGGCTGGGCAGGAGCTCCTGGACCATTCCTAGAGGGGAAAGGGCAAGAAACGCCTCTCCAAAAATCTTTTGCACTCCCAGAGGCTGCTGAAATCTCTGCGGCTCTACCTCTGCCACAGAAGACTGGCAGGTCTCGGAAATCTTAGCCATGAAGAAATAAATAGAAGACACAACCTGCCATCTCCTCCAGACAGAGGGAGTCAGCGCCCACGGCAAGGAGCAGGAAAGTCACTGCTCAGAGCCCAGGAAAACAGCAGAGCCTCCAGGAGAAGGCGGCAGGCAGGGATCTTCGACATCCCTCCGTGGAGAGAAGAGCCCTGGGAGCAGGGTCACTCCGATGGCCCAGCGCTGCTGGCATCAGCCTGTGGTGCACACACTGGCCGCTGCTCTTGGCCACCTTCCCTCGCTCGTGTTCCGCACCTCTCCCGCGTGCCGGCTGGCCCGGATCCTGCAGCTCCTGACATCCCTGCGGAGAAGGGTCTCAGAACCCCTTCCCAGCCACGGCTGCCTCCAGTGTTGCGGGCTGATGCTGGATCGCTGCTGCGGCCACACTGATGGCTTCCTCCAGGCTCTGCTGCTCTTCTAACTAAAGGAAGAAAGGCAGAGAGATAACGCTGTCCGCCCCAAAAGGTGGGCTCAGGAGGTGTGGGCTCACTCAGGGCAGAGGGACTGGCAGTGGGTGATGCAGGGAGAAAACAGCAGGGCAAAGCAGAGAGGGACACTGCTACGTTGGGGAAAGGCTGTTTACAAGGAGCATTCTGCAATCCAAAGAGCACGTCCCTGCTCTCCTCCATACATCTGGGAATCAGGGAGCAAGAGGGGAAGTGCTGGAGCCAGTGGGTGGAAGGGGGAAGGAAGGGGAGGGCAGCAGGAGCTGTGGTACCTGCACTGCGATGTGGGTGCCGTTGGCGGTGGCCAGCAATGCCACCTGCTGATGACAGAGGGATGCGACGGCTGATTCTTCAGAGATGACCGCCCCAGAGGTGACTATGGTAACCTAGGAAAAGTTCAGTTAAAAACCAATCACGTTTTAAAAGAAAACGCAGTCCCTTTCCAGCAGGAAAAAAGGAAGGTCCTGGTTTTGTCTGTACCGGCTGCGTCTCGGTGCCGGTCACAGTGTGTGTGTCACCTCCTGCCAGCTCTTCCTCGGGCACGGCGAGGGCACCGCTCTGTGTCACCACGCTGATTGCACCGCCCAGGGCCTGCAGGTCCTCCTGAGACAAACTGACCTGGGGGGGATAAAAGCGGACGCTCTCAGCCAGGACGGCTCCTCAGGAAGCCTTACGCAAGCCCCGAGCTCGGCAACACAAAGCTCTCGGTAAGGACAAAATATTCTCTCCTCCTCTGCACGCAGGACCCGGGGCATGGAGAACCCCAAAGACTTTGCTCAAGGTCATGGACAGAATCGATGGAGAACTCACAAGTCTCCAGCCCTTCCCATTTAGCATCTTCTCCCCGGGCTTTGAGGCACCGGCTCGTGCATCGCTGCAGCACGGAGGTTCTCAGAGTTAAGAGGAAACAAGCGTTACTCGCGGCAGCTGTTTCCTCTGCCCCCTGCCACAGAAGGGAGTTTTTCCCCGTCAGCACACGGGCAGCTGGTGGAGGGAAGTGCAAGAAAAGCACTGCCGCATACAAAGGATGAAAAAAACAATCTCTAAATCCAGCCTGTGTCAGCAAAGATTGGGAGCTGCCTCTCGAGAGCTGGCTGGGAGGCGAGGGCTGCCAGGGGGCTGCACACCAGCCCGGGCAAACGCCTGCAAGACTGTGTCTAGCAAGAGGGCGAGTCGGGGACCTGAGGCCTGTTCTTTCCCCTCCACATCAAGAGAGAGCCCTTGAAGCCCCAAGGTCTGTTTTCTGCCAAAAAAAAAAGCCTTAAAAACCACCAAGGTTGAGTGGTGCAGTTATCTGTATCCCCCACGTGTGGGAGGCTGTCCGTGTCCATACCTGCTCGGTCCCATCCTGAGAGATAAGTGAGACCTGCGTAGGCATACCGTCTTCATCTTCCTCTTCCTCTTCATCTTCTTCCATCTCTGACAGGAAAGCAATATGCTGGGTCTTCAAGGGGGAGCCGCTGTCAGCAGCAGCAGCTGAGTCGGGGAAGGGGAAGAGCAAAAAGGGAGAGAGAAGTGGTAATCAGAGGGTGAAAGCACAGGCCTGATCCCGGGATCCCCCTGTTCCCTGAACGGCCAGCACAGAAAGGCACAAGGTCATGGTGACAACAGCACGGTGGTGGCCTGGGAAGAAGGGCCTTTAGTCCATTCCCAACCCGTGACAAACAGTGAGGACCATGGGGAGCCCTCTACTCTCGTCTGTGCCACAGGTCTGGGTTTGATGGGAGAGGCAGGAGGCCACAGCACAGAGCCGGGCCTGAGAGAGGGGGGCAGCTTGTGGGCTCTCGCTGTCATCTCTGTCCCCATTGCCACACGGCCTGCCCCAAGCCCGGTGACAGCAGAGTGGTTGCTCACCCTCCAGCTGCTGCTGTTCGTAGAGGGCCTGCTCGCTCTCCTCCGTGGCCTCCAGCTCGCCGTGGCTACTGCGCTTGTGCATGGCCAGCGTGGAGGTCTGGCGGTAGGTCTTGCCACAGCTGTTGCAGGTGTAGGGCTTGCAGTGCGTGTGGACCACGTGGTGCTTGTAGAGGCTGGAATACTCCGTGAAGCGCTTTCCGCAGCCCGGCACGGTGCACATGTAGGGCTTCTCTCCTAGGACAGAGGCCACAGAGCAGAGCTTAACCCACTGACTCACCCTCCTGCTCTGGAAAGGGATTCCCCATCAAGAGCAAATAGCTGGAGACAGACTGGTGGAACAATCAGCCCAATAAAACAATTCCTATTTCCTTTAACCTCCTGGCTACCCCCAGATCTACCACTGCGATGTCTGGCCTGGAAATGACCATTTCCAGCCAGCAGATGGGGAGGAGCTGCCTGTGTTTCATCCTCTCCTCCTCTTACCTGTGTGGATTCTCATGTGGTTCTTGTAGTTGGTGGCGCTGGTGAAGCCCCTGCCGCAGTTGGGCTCCGGACACATGTACGGCCGCTCGCCCGTGTGCGTTCGGATGTGAACCTTGCGGATGTTGGACGTGGTAAAAGAGCGGCCACAGCCCACAAAGGGGCACTTGAAGGGACGCTCACCTGCATTGAGAGAGTAACATGGGTGAGAGTCCTGCTACAACGCAGCCACCTGGAATGCCCTGGACACCTGCACCTCTTCACTCCTCCACACTATTACACCAACGAGACCTCGCATCGCACCAACTGCGGGCACATTTTCTCTAACAACATTGGCATCCCTGCCCTTTTTGCTCTGCTGTTCGTAACTAAGCCAAGAATCCCTAGAACTACTTCTACTACGCATCTACTTCTGTCAGAAGACAACTTCAGTTCTGCCTTGCTTCACCCAAGATACAAAAAAGGGATGTCCTGGACAAAGGCTGAAGGAGTACTTTATCTGGGAGGCCCTTTCGATGGGCAGCTCGGTTCTCCTCCTCTGCTGCTCACCTGTGTGTGTCCGGATGTGTTTCTGTAGATCCCCAGAGGTTTTGAAGGCTTTGCTACACACGTCTTCTGGACACTTGTATGGTTTCTCACCAGTATGTGTTCTCACGTGGCTCTTCAGCCCATATCCTGTCCAGGAAAGAAACCACAATTAATTTTAGAATGAGAAGGAAATAATATGGCAAATCATGTACCACCTCTCAGTTCATGCATTTTTGAATGTCTGTCCTGTGTCTGCAAGTCTGAAGGGAAAGAAACGTCCAAACACCTCACACCACCACTGACAACTCGGCTTCTTCCTGCAACTCGATTCATTATGGGCAGATTAAAGAAGTCCTGGGCAGTCTCCCACACTGCAATTGCTTCTCAGAAGGCTTTAAAAGGTAAGATCACTGTGCTCTGCTGGAAAAAAAGCCAGGGCTGATACTCAAGAGTGGTTTGGACTGGACAGAAAACAAAATTTGTTCAAAAGAGAAATTGTTACCTGTAGCAAATGCTTTCCCACAGCTTGGGAAGTCGCACACATACGGCCGGTCACCTGTGTGAGCACGTTCATGTACCTGGAAAAGAAAGAACAGGTGCCTAAAATGAAGTCCAAGACAAGGAGAAAGGAAAACAGAGTGGAGAAATCTAGCTGGTGGAGAGAATCCGAAGTTCTCTGTTGGATTTCACCTTGGCCAATTAACACATCTGGGTCTCTTGGGGAGCCAAGTGCACAACTCAGCCTTTTGCACAGCAGGGTTCTGATCTTGCACTATGAGGTGGGGATATGCCTGCTCTGCACGACTGCACGGTACCTGCTTTACCTTTAGATGGTGGGCGGTGGTATAGAGGCGGCCACAGCCTTGGTACCCACAACGGAAAGCTCTGCTGCCGACCTGCTGCCCCTTCTCGCTGCTGTGCACTTCCTCCTCCCGCAGATCCTGCCCAGAAATGTATGGAAATCCATTCAGTGAGACACTACAGCAGGTTTTGCAAAGCCCACACAAAGAATTTCCCTCCTTGCTATACATATGCACTCCTTCAGTTGCCCTCACAAAAACACGTTCCTACAAGCACCACTTGTGCGCACACACAGTGGAACCCAGGTGAGAGGACAGGGGTCTAGGAACCAGCATCTACCCACTCCCACCCCACACTGGGTGTTCTCAGCCACATAACTCACCTCCCCATTCCTCACTTAGCTCATTTGTAAAACTTGCAGCTAATATATTTGCTAACCTTGAAGAGAAGCCACAAAGCTGTTTTTTAGTTACTAGCTGGCAAAGGACTCTGCATCAAAAGGAGTTTGGCCTAGTTTCAGAAATGCCCCACTGAAAAAGGCAGACCTGGGAAGGGACGTCGCTGGGATCCTCACTCGTTGTATGGCGGGTGTTCATCACTCCCTCCTCTTCCTCGTCAGACACCTACAAGCGAAGAGGCATGGGTACTGTTCATACCTCCCTGTGCAGCATGGAGTGGGTGACCGACCCAGGCAGGAAGGCATTCCCATCAGTAGTGCCACCCCAGTCTTCTCCAGAGAGCTAGGGGAGGCTGGTCCTACCACAGCAGAAAGGTCTCCATTGGCAAATCCTAGTGCTGCCCAGCTGAGCACTGGACCAGCACAATCCTGGTAGCCCCTTCTTACACAACACCGTGAAGATGGGAGAAAATGGCAACACCCAAGACATTCAGATAGAGCACTGCAGTGACAACACGTTAGTGTCTGAAGCTATTTTGTTTTTTGAGGCCTTTGTCAACATGAGGAACAGCGGCCATAACTTAGTCGCTCCTGACATGGAAAAGGCTACTCTTGATCTGCTGCCTGAATCATCTGTGGAACAGGACATCATACCCAGGTGGCATTAAGAGAAACTCAGGCAACAAAAAGCTACAAGGAGGGGCACTTAAAGCAAGAAAAAATAAATCCAAGCTGTATCACAGCAGCTCTCTGCTCTTCCCAAAAGCGTGCCTGCAGCAGGCTCGAGGCAGCAGGCCCAGCACTCTGTAGGAACCAGCTAGAAGGTCCAGCAGGAAACTGCCCCGTTCTAGGTCCTTAACTGCCAGCCACCTGCCAGCGGTGGCTCTCTCACAGCACCACTCTCACCCTGCCCAGTCTCTCTTCTCAAAGCTGGCACTGCTGAGAAACAAATACACAGAAGGACTAATGACAGGAGGACACTTAAGCCCCAGGGAGGACACCAGCCCCTCAGTGCTGCTGGCAGACCATGAAAGAAGCATTGCGTCCTCACCTTACTGGCATACTGCTTTAATGCATTCATGGTCTCGACATCAAAGGCATCTTCTTCCTCCCCTCCAGCCAACTCCTCGAGCCCAGTTTCTGCCTGCACTTCCAGGATGGTGCTGCCAGGTGGCACGATGACAGGACGATGGATGTAGGCAGTGGAGCCATCCTCCAGCTGGATGGCCTCGAAGGTGCTGGGGTCATAACTTTCTGGAAGAGGAACCCATAAAATCAAACGTAAAAGAGCTGCTGAGTGCGAGGTGCTCTTCATCTCCCTGAGCTATGCTTTAGCAGCTTCTGCTCCAGCTGCCAAGGGAAGAACAGGCAACACACTTTACCTTTAGTGGTGTTGTGAATGTAGGCCATACTGCCATCTTCCAGCACTACTGGCTGGCCGTCTTCAAAAGCTACAGACTCTAGAAAAAAAAAATAATCCACACAACTTACTGGAAGACTCAGATGGGATGGAGAGGATCCTACGTCAGCTCCTGAACAATACACCTCCAGAAGAGGACACAGCAGGGCTGCCTGGTTGCCCTGAAAGTCAACCACAACTAGAGGTTCTAAGACACTTGAGCCCTTCTGACATGAATTATAAGGGGTTTTTTAATGCTCCACGCAAGCTTCACCACACTTCTTCAACTCCTTGGGGTAACGCAGTACCTCAGCCATTCCAAAATGCCAGATTATGTCCCGGACAAGAAGGATGGCTCTGGCACAGGGGTGTGTAAAGGAGAACACAAACATCCCACAGCAGGGAAACAGGGGTGAGAAGGAAAAGCCCTCTCACTGTGAGTGTGTGTTTGGAGGAAGAGAGGAAGGGGAGAAAGGGAGGAAAAGGGCACAGGCAGGCATGCAATGTGGGTTTCTGTTCTTGTAAGAACAGAAGAGAGAGGTGGCATACAAGGAGCTTGGGAGGGTGAAGGAAGAAGGACTGCCCAAAGCAACGGAACTCTTTCTACCTGCCCTTTTACATCTTATCGTGGTCAGGGAGGACTCCTCTGTGCCACTCTGGTGCCTGCCACACGAAATGAATGCCCGTCACCTCTCGGATTAATTAACGTCGCCTCAATTTGGAGGTGACATTGGCTGATGGGTCAATGACCAAGGTGGCATTGCTTCCAACGATGTTCGCCACCCACAAAACTATTCCAGAAGTAATATATTATCTCATTGTTTACAGGAAATTCCTGTCCAACTGCTCCCACATGAAACAGATTTTGTTTGGGCTCTGTAGTTGGCACAAACACAGCACACAATTTATTGGCCTTGCTTGTAGGCTTGTGATTTGTCAGACTGACAACCGTGAGAGAGCCCACAAGTGAAACAACACTTAAACATTTGCTTACACCACCAGCAAATTTGCCTTCTTTTCAGATTGCTAAAACTTTGCAGGACATGACATGTTCTATGCCCTTCCTTGCTCATTCAGCCTCAAAATCATGCATGTGAAAAAAACCCTACACCTATAAGGACTTCTTAAAGCTAGAGCTAAAAGAGAAGCCCGACTGTTGGAACACAGACAACTGCAGTTACATCTACTATGTCCTTCTAAAAAGAAAGACGTGAATTTATGGTCCTCACCTTTCTGAACCGTCACCTGATGAATATAAGCTGTGGTCCCATCTTCAAGTTCAATGACTTGCCCTTCAATCAGTTTTTCACCTGAAACAGTTAAAAAATTGCCATCAGCACTGCCCGTGGTGTCTAGTCTTTCTGGTCCCATGAGGTGTCCCCTTTGCCACATCTTCCCAAGGAACCCAGTCCCAGAAAAGACAGCAAAACTGTTACTTATAAGCTGTTATTTATCAAGCTTTTCCCTGAATATCCATAGTGGCACTTCCCAGAAATGATGGAGCCTCCCTGTCCTAGACAGGAGGATACAAGACAAAGAACCTCAGTCATCACTTGTTTACAAGCTGCCCCACACAGCCCTGTAAGCCAAAAAGCAGAAAGAATGATGTGTGCTAAGCATTTTGGATATCTAAAGTAGAAAGTAATTGCACTTGTGCTGGAGAAAAATTCAACTAGGAGCTTTTAACAGCACCATCAGCAGGGGCCTGAAGATTTATTTTCTTCTACTTCGGTGGAAGAACAACTATTGGAAAAAAATTACAGGACCTAAGGGGACTTAAAGTGTTTCTACCTTCAATGGGTTGTGAAGACCTCTTAAAATAGTGTAACTCTCAGTAGCCCTATAATAATGTTCCAGTTACTAAATTATTTGATGCAGAGAGGACATTGCTCTATCCCACTTGAACACGAGGAATCCAGGTTGCTTTCACCTGGTTCACAATGTTTGGGGGGAGTGTCACAAAACCTAGTGGTTTCCAAGATAGTCCCACTCCACACACGTAATAAACTTGCAGTGAGTTCACACAGGAAAGAAAGCAAGAGAACAATCCCCAGGACATGAAGCCTCGCAACTCAACTGTCCTGTTCTGCAGGCTGGGAAACAGCCTGTTCCTTTTCTTGGGAACAGTGGATGGTGAAAGAACCAGCACCTCCAAACCCCAAAATAAGGGCAGGTGTTGAATTTGGCACTGATATCACTCCAGTTAACCAACGCCAAGCTCAGCATCCCTTTAAGTGAGAAAACCACTACTGTCATCCAAATTCTATGTGTCGCAGTGAAGTAAAACATCCTGCTTAGCTTCAGGGGAAGTTTTTGGTTGAAAAGAGTCTGCAGCCCACAGCGTGAACTGAATTTCCCCAGTTACCCCAGAGATAACAGGGCTCACTCCAGTCTGAACAGAACCTTTATTTTCTATGGCAACAGCTCTGCCATCTCACAGAATCATAGAATGATCTGGGGTTGGAAGGGACCTCTGGAGATCCTCTAGTCCAGCCCCCTGCCAGAGCAGGTCCACCCAGAGCAGGTCCCACAGGAACGTGTCCAGGCGGGTTTTGAATCTCTCCAGAGACAGAGACTCCACCACTTCTCTGGGCAGCCTCTTCCAGGGCTCTGCCACTCTCACAGCAAAGAAGTTCCTCCTCATGTTTAGATGGAACTTCTTATGTTCAAGTTTGTGCCCGTTACCTCTTGTCCTGTCACTGGGCACCACCAAAAAAAGACTGGCCCCACCCTCTTGACACGCACCCTTTAATTATTTGTATATTGATCTTGCCAAATATTCAGGTTCCATATATATTTGCTTTAGGAGTAGGAGTGCTTAAGAAATTCATATTCTCCTATGCCCACCAATTTCTTCCCATTTGCCCCCCAGCACCAGGTGTGAAGATCTGAGTGTGGAGGAATGTTAGAAGACCATTGAATAAATCCAATCTAATAGAATTCTCAAAAAATAAAAATGGGAATGCGGAGGTGAAGGAAGCTGGATACAAATAAGAAAGGCAAGGCTTTTCAAACTGGGATCAGTACAACAAGAGTTTACACCCTAAAAATCATTTCCTAGAAGGCACGTTTTCTACAGAAAATAGTAACCACAGGCATTGTGGTTATTCAAATGCCAATTAAAAACTGTCCTGAAGGGATATTCAATTTGATTAAAGGGAATAGGACTTGGTAGTAATTTCTTGCAGTGATAATAACTCACAGATTTCTATTTACTACACCTAGGGTGTTCTGTGTCTCTTAACTACTGAAGTTCATCTTCTGCCAACTAGATGTTATGACAGTTTAGACATCTTCTAATAAAAATCACAGTAGATGCAAGCTGGAACTAACTTATAGTAGTATGAAAAATTGTAAGTAGTTGCCTGTCTTGTTTAATACCTCTCTTGTGAAACAAGATTTAGACTTTCTCTACTCTTTATGCTTAGTCTATATAGAATCACAGAATAGTTTTGGTTAGAAGGAACCTTTAAAGATCATCTAGTACAAGCCCCCTGCAATAAGCTGGGACTTCTTCAACTGCATCGGGTTGCTCAGATTCCCCTGCAGCCTGACCATGAATGTTTCCAGGGATGGGGCATCTACCACCTCTCTGGGCAACATGTTCCAGTGTTTCACCACCCTCACAGTAAAAAATTTCTTCCAAATATCTAATCTAAATGTACCTTCTTTCAGTTTAAAGCCATTGCCCCTCATCCTATCGCAACAAGCCCTGCTAAAAAGATTTTTGCCATCTTTCCTGTAGCCCCATTTTTAAGCACTGAAAGGCTGCCATAAGGTCTCCCCAGACCTTGTCTAGTCTGAACAACCCCAAATATTTCAGCCTGTCCTCATAGGAGAGGTGTTCCTGTCCTCTCACCATTTTTGTGACCCCCCTCTGGACTGACTCCAACAGGTCTATATATTTCCTGTGCTGAGGGCTCAAGAGCTGGATGCAGTGCCCTAGGTGGGGTCTCACCAGAGCAGGGTAGAGGGAGACCTGCTGGTTACGCTTCTTTTAATGTAGCCCAGGATGCAGTCAACTTTCTGGGCTGTGAGTGCACATTGTTGGGTCATGTCCAGCTTTTCACCTACTCCAAGTCCTTCTCATCGGGGCTCCTTTCAAGCCCTTCATCCCCCACCTGTATTGATACCAGGGTTTACCCTGACCCTACACTTGTGCAGGACTCTACACTTGGTCTTGTTGGAGCTCATGAGGTTCACATGGGCCCACTTTTCAAGCCTGTCCAGGTCCCTCTGGATGGCATCCTGTTCCAAAGGCATGTCAACTGCACCACTCAGCTTGGTGTCATCTGAAAACTTGCTGAAGGTGCACTTGATCCCACTGTCTATATCATTGATGAAGATATTGAACCGTACTGGTGTTAATACAGACCCCTGAGGGAAACCACTTATCAATGATCTCCATCTGGACATCGAGCCATTGACCACTACCCTCTGGATGCGACCATCCAACCAATTCCTCATCCATTGAATTCATACCTCTCTAATTTAGAGAGAAGGATGTTGTCGGGGACTGTGTCGAAGGGCTTACAGATGTCCAGATACATGACTTCCGTAGCTCCCCTCTTCTCCACTGATGTAGTCACTCTGTCACAGAAGGCCACTAGGTAGGTCAGGCAGGACTTGCCCTTGGTGAAACTATGTTGGCTATCTCAAATCACCCCCCTGTCCTCCATGTGCCCTATGTGTGCCTTAATTTGCTGCTTGCTTACTTGGTTAGTATCCAACTTATTCTATGTTGCCCTATAATTTTTTACTTCAGACGCATCATATTGTTGGAAAAATGCAGGCATGGAGGATGTAGGAGAGGGAATATTTCAGCCTTCCATCATCTGCCCAATGCCATTTCATCACAATGATATAGGAAGGTTGTGTATGTTCCCAGAACATTTCTACGTATCCCCTTTGATTCTCTAGTCATACATTCAGACACCCAGAAAGAGCTTGCAACCTCATGAGTATTATGGAGGTGATTCTTAACTGCAGGATATGTATTCATGTGTGTTTCTGCTACACATGACATCTGGTAGCTTGGCTTAAATGCTGGAAGACAGGTTATGAAAAGCGGTACAATAAATCACTGCTTCCCACTTAGACCAGTTATGTAAAAGTTTCTTTTCTGCTTGAGTATAAAGCAAGTAAGTTCAGACCACAGAGTTTCACTAGTTATGGTAACTCCGGAAATAAATAGAAAAGACCAAACAATTTTATTAACTGACCAAATAGATAAGTTGTTTCAATAGCTTTTTTGCTTGGAAGAAGTATGAGTAATCTCCTCAAGGGTATGATACGTTAGGCAGTGGCTTGATATTTTGAGATCTGTAGTGAATTAGTGAAATTAATTTATAAATCTAGAAGCATATGTAGAGTGATTTCCCATTTAAAAAAAAAAAGTTTATCCAGAATTACTCACCGTGTATATTTTTAAGTGACAGTTTTTTTAGAGTTGTCAAGGGAAAGTCAGAGTCAAATTTATTTTATAAAGCAATTCATTATACAATATGTGAGCTTTGTCATAGCAAATGTTACAGATAAGAGATACTAAAAATGTGAGCTTTATGCATTATAGTTTTGTTTTTAAGACAGGTAGTTTTGTGAATTTTTGGTAAGATTAAGAAGGGATGGAAGAAAAACAAAGAAAAAAAAGAGCTTTAGTTCTATTGAACAGATTTAGTCACTTGAAGGTGTCATATATTCACTATTCATCGAATTGTTTCTCATGAAAAAATATTTCTCTGAGTCATAACAATATATCCCACCTGAAGTCATCATTGACTTCTTTGTAAAAAGTGTTAGACAATTAAAGTCCTGGCAAAGCAGCACTTTGCTGTTAAATTTTCATATCAATTTAAGTAGCTGATCTGTTTAGAAAGAATAAGAAAATTTAAGTTTTAAATCAACAGGTATAATGGTATTAAAATATGCACTTTAATTCTGAATGTGCACCAAGATTATCGTTTTATTATGCAAATTAATTTCTAACCTTTTCATTATAATGGGATGTACTTGGAGATTGATTTAAAAGCTGATATTAAAATGAAATATGTTCATTGAAGCATATCAAAGACATCTAACTGAAGGTTATACAGTTTTATTACCATTGGTGACAATATCTTCCTGATGTTTCAATACTAATCCCATTAATTTTCAAACTAGCTGTCCAAGGAAAAGTTAATATGGGTTATGGTTATGCAGGTATGATGACACATTAAGGAAGATTTTATTTTCTGGTTTTGGAATATATTTCTTCTTTTTCTTTTTTTTTTTTTTGGTATTTGTTCATTGAAGATATTAGCCTTATTATACATATGCATTATTCTTCCAAGTTTTAAATGTATATTGCTAGGACGTTTGGTGTGAAGAAACAGTCACTTACGTTTTTTAAGACCCGCTGATCACACTGGGTGAATTCTCTAATTGATACTGTGCTGTCTATGAATCGAGGAAGTCTTATAATGTACTAAGGGAAAAGAACCTTAATCACACATGGAAATCCCTGGCAATGACAGATATCTACGAGTCTTTAAGTATATGAACTCTCCTCCTGAGTAAAGATCCCTGTCCTCTGAAAGCAAAAGCTTATATAAACCCATTGATTTTAAAAATGAAAATGTTCGTCTTGTGCTATGTGAATTTCATCAAACCAGTGCTGTGTCAGTTAATAAGTATTGTACAGATTTTTAAAAATTAGTATAATTCATAATTTTGTGAGTTGAGCAGATGTTTTTTTCAACTGATATTTGTGTGAAAATGATAATTTTTAAAGTTGGAACATCCCTGGATTTGGGTGGCAGATTCTCCTTTATCACTTTATCTGCATCTATATATGATTCAAAAGACCTGTGGAATACTACAGAGTTAAATGTAAATTAGATAACATGAGCCTTAGGCCTAATCTATATACTTGTGGTAATTTCATCCTGAGTAGTGTAACTACTGTCATTATCCCCAATAAAAATTTCACATAGATAAAGCACTTTGAAACTCAGCAAGTATGCTGACCACACCAAGCTTGGTGGTGCTGTTGACATGCTGGAGGGAAGGGATGCCATCCAGAGGGACCTGGACAGGCTTGAGAGGTGGGCTCATGCAAATCACATAAAGTTCAACCAAGCCAAGTGCAGGGTCCTGCACTTGGATCAGGGCAATCTCAAGCACAAATACAGGCTGAGCAGAGAATGGATTGAGAGCAGGCCCAAGGAGAAACACTTGGGAGTGCTCATGGATGAGAAGCTCAACATGAGCCGGCAATGTTCACTGGCAGCCCAGAAAGCCAACCGCAGCCTGAGCTGCATCAAAAGAGAAGTGTGGCCAGCAGGTCACGGGAGGTGATTCTACCCCACTACTCTGTGCTCATGAGACCCCACCTTGAGTGCTGTGTCCAGCTTTGGAGTCCTCAGCACAGGAAGGACATGGACCTGTTGGAACAGGTCCAGCAGAGGGCCACAAAGATGATCAGAGGGATGGAGCACCTCCTCTATGAAGACGGGCTGAGAGAGCTGGGGTTGTTCAGCCTGGAGAAGAGAAGGCTCCGGGGAGACCTTAGAGCAGCCTTCCAGTATCTGAAGGGAGCTACAGGAGAGCTGGGGAGGGACTCTTTGTCAGGGAGT
>JAOXJK010000013.1:2737292-2754526 GCA_025774025.1 Xenus cinereus
GCTGAACAAGGAAGGATTTTGGGGGGGCCGGGACACAGAGCCAGCTGCCGGGGGGTCCAGTCCTGGAGCTGCTCTGCCAGGATGAGCCCCGGGGGCTCTGCCCGTAAGGTATGGGGTGAACTGCCAGCTCGGGGAGGATTCACACGCTGGGAGCCCCTGGGGAATGAGGGTTTGGGGAGCTGCTGGTTCCCATTATCGGAGCTGCTGTTTCACCCTGGCTGACCCACCCACAGCCCCCTCCCGCCCCCGTCTCTCTCGGGGCACGGGGACACCCAGCTGCAGAAGCCCGGGTTCAGAGGATGCTGAACAGGGCATTGACAGGAGTTTATGAGACATTTAAAAAAAACCCACAGCGAGCTGGGGATGGCTCTCCGGGAGATGCAACCGCCTGTTCAGGGCCTTTTTCTGGCGGAGGAAGGGGGTCGGCTCCTTTCCAGGCACCCGGTGCCAAGGCCACCACGGGGTGAGTGACGCCGGCGTCAGGATGGGGGACTGGGCAGAGCTGCAAGTTCATGGGCTGCCAAGAGCCTGGGGTGGGAGGGTGAGGGAAGGTCCTTATGGGGTCAGGGCACCTCGAAGGAGGATGCTGAGATGCAGCAAGCATGCACGGGAAGGGTTAAAAACCACAGCTTGGAGCCTGTGGGTGTCCCTGGCTGCTCCCCATCACCTGCCCGGCAGATCCCGCCTGGCTCCGCTCCAGGACAGGGCCATCATCTTTAATTGCAGTGGCAAGCGAGCCCTCTGTAATTAGAGCCTCCTGCCTCCAACAGCACCAACCTTCCCTTCCCTGGACTCTGTGCCAGGGCTGGGAACCCCCAAATTGCCGTGAGCCCTGCTCCATCCCCCCCGGCACCCTCCAGCTTGCCCCGGGGCCAGGATGCTGCTGTGACCCCCCACGGTCCACCCAGCCCTGCCCTGGGACCCCCCTGGGGCACACAATGCCCCAGGGACACTGGGGACAACCAAGCGCTCTCAGCCTCTCCTCCAAAGAGTGGCTTTTCTCTCCCCTTCTTTTTTTATTGCTGCTTTTTACCACCCGGCAGCATCTCCGCCACGTCCCGGGTACCACGGCAAACACAGAGACCTCCGAGGCTGACCCTGCCCCACTGTCCCCCCCGAGATGTCACCTTGCAGGGAAGCCACATCCCGACAGCCGGCAATCTGTAGAGATCCCTGGGCACATCCCAGCGGAGATGCAACCTCCGGCATCCGTGGGCCCTGGCTCCCCTCCAGGCCAGGATGGCCACACGCTGTTTTCCTAAGCTTCCCCAGGCGATTCCACCCGGGCACGGCATCCTCCTCCGCTGCACAACCCCTCGGTGCCTGCAGCCACCGCCCGGGAAGGGACACATCCCCTTTAATCCTTCCTCTCCCTGAAGCATCATCATCACCCGGCACCGTGTGAAGACCCCGCTCGCCCCTTTTGCTTTTGGCTTCACTGTCGTTGTCAGGCTGAGCGCAATGGGGTTTAAAGGCACCAATACCCCGGTGAGCCCCAGAGACCCCCTGTGGCCTCTCCTTACTGGGAGGACTGGCCAGTGTGAGGGAGAGGGTCATGGTACTGCAGGAGGGGGGTCCTTGGATCCATCCCCTTATCCCCTCTGCGCCAGGAGGGAGAGAGGAAAGCAGGAGGGAGACTGAGAAACAGAGAAAGAGGAGAGGGAAAGGAGAGAGCCTCCTGCCAGGGTAGGAGAAGAGAGAGAAGGGGCTGGCAGGGTCCCCAGAAGGAAGGAAGCAGCCATAACATTGAGGTTTAGCTCTAATACCGAATGCCTCTGCCTTGGCAGTGCCCGAGGAGCCAGGAGTAAAGTCAGAACAGGCTTTACCGTCGGACCCCAAATTGTCCCCAACTCTCCGCTTTTTCTAGGCCCACAGCCTGGGGACCAGCTGCAACCCCCCCAGCAGCCGCTCCTGAGCCCGAGCTCGGGGACCACGTAGCAGCTACGAGATCGATCTCGGGGTGCAGAAGCAACACAGACACCCCTGGGCTGCTCTTCTGCCATCCAGTTCAAAAAAAAACAGCTCAAAAAACAGCACCTGCATCCCTGTCCCCAGCAGGGGCCACCCACCGTGTCACCGGGGGGGGGACACAGGGCAGCCAGCTCATGGGGATGGGGACACAAGAGATGCCACTGTGGCCACTGAGCCCTGTTCCGGGCTGGGTGAGATTCCCCAGGGAACTGGAGGGACCGACACAGCTGGGAAGGGGGAAGGAGGAAAGAAAAAAACACTCAGCCGGCTTTGCCAAGCAACGGAGATAAAAATCAGCAGAGACGCAAAAATCTCTCATTTCCTCCTATTTTGGCTAAGAGATTGCTCCAGACGGCAGCAATTTAGAGCTGATACCGAGACGAAGGGCTCGGTGCTGCGCAAGACCTGGCAGGAGAAGACGAGTCTCGCAGGGTGGCGTCAGGCTCTCCGGGTACCTTTTATTTAATAAAACGCTCTGGATATGGGATTAACGTCCTGCGTTCGGTATTACCCTGCTTGGTAAAGGGGCCTGGAAGGGTTTTGCTACGGAGATGTTTATTAGCCCTGCAGCACCCCCTCCCAATAAATCTGTTTTTAAATTCGCAGCACTGAGAAGGGTCACGAAACAGCGCCGGCACCCAAAGCAGGGGTGATGGGTGCCTTTTATCAGGACCTGCCTGATAAACGCGGGGCTCGGAGGGTGCCCCGGGGTGGGGAGATGCCGTGGACTCACCTTCGGGGCGCTGGATGCAGGTGTGCTGGTTGTCGCTGAGGAAGAAGCCCTCCCGGCAGAAGCACTCGTAGCTGCCCATCATGTTGACGCAGGTCTGCTGGCAGCCGCCGTTGCCCTCCGAGCACTCGTCCAGGTCTGCAAAGGGAAGGTGGCAGAGGGTGAGGGTGGCCCCGTGGCAATGCCAGGGAGGTGGGCAAGCAGGGATTGGGACAGATTGGCTAGGGAGCAAATTATTTCTGCTTTACACCCGTGGTCCTCCAGCTAAGAGAAAGGGGGATGCTTTAGGGCTGCGGGGGATGAGGGCAGAGCACATCAAGGGTCGTAAAGGCCACACAGCTTCCCCGGCTGATGGGCAAAAAAGGTCCAGCCTCATTTTACACAGAAAAAGGGACTTTCCTTGTCCTGGGACCCCCAAAACATCCAGGATGCCGGGATGTTGGCTGCAGCTGCCCCCTGCTCCCAGCCCCTCGGAGCCTGTCGCCGGCTGGAGATGCCTGCACTTCATTAGGGGGATCTGGGAAACCTTAGCCCAGAGCGGGGCTAATTACTTGTTAGAGACTCAAATCCCCAGCAGCTCTGCTGCTGCCCTCCTGCCTGTTTGGGTTTAACAAACCAAGGCTGGAAGGGGCTGGAAGCACACACTCGTGGCAGCGGCGCTGCCCTCGCTGCTCCATCCCTGAAAATCCCTCTTTTAATGAAGAGCCCATTGCTCTCTCCAGAGGGTTTTTGGGGACAGTGGTCCAAGCTGAACCCACTGGTGCCAGAGCAACCGGGATGTCGGGCTCGGGCAGAGAGGCAAACTCTTGCCGCGGTCACCCCTGTCCCCTCCATCCACGGTGCCGGGTGACAGCATCGGGGCCCAGTGCCAAAAAAAACCTCCGGTGAACTCGAGTGTTGCTGAGCTGGTGGTGGAAGGGAAAGCTGAGCCTCGCCAGCATCGGAAACGCCGGAATAATGGCTTGGTGATGGCATGTGCTGGGGGGGGGCGCTCCCAGCCGTGGCTCCCCCAGCACCAAATGGCACAGCACACACCGAAAGCCCTTGCTTTTGGGCAAAGAGATGGATAGATGGATGGATGGATGGATGGATGGATGGATGGATGGATGGATGCCCCAGCAGCGCGGGTGCCTGTGTCCCAGTGCCCCTGGCAAGCCCCAGGCCATGCTGCACCCCCCAGGGGATGCTCAGAAATCAAAGCAGGGGCTGCAGCTCCAGCTGGAAACTGTCGCGAGATCAGAGCCCAGGAGCACCCCAAAAACCCGCCACTTTGGAAAGGAGGTGTTGAAAATGTCATCTCACACCCGGGCCCCCGCAGGGCAGGCTAGGGCTGACAGCCGGGCTGCAGCCAGACACAAAAGGGACACCCTCTGTGATGGCAGGAGGCTTGCAGCTTCCTCCGAGGCTCGTCCCAGCCCAGTTATGTCCTGCAGATGCCAATAACTCTCCTCAAATCCCCCCGCTTATAACAGGGGCTTAACGTCTCGCGACTTCTCCTTCAAGCTCCGCACAAAAATGAGGAGGCAGCCGTTCAAACCCGATGGCTGAAACGAGATTCCGCCGCTCTAATACCTGTTTTATTAAATACAAGGGAGATGGGCAGAAGCCAGCAGGGCCCGTGTCAGGACCGGGGCTTGAATTCCTGTCCTGGTTCAAAAGGTCTCCCGGGGTGGGCAATGGGGGGGGTGTCAGTGGGTGCGTACCCCAACCCACCTCTGGCTCAGCCACTGCTCACGGTGCCAGCAAAGCCTGACATGACCCTCGGCTTTGCTCTGCTTCTCCTTCCCTTGGCTAAGCACAGTCAGGATGGGGGGGGAAAGGGGAAGGAGGATGGGAAAATCCCCCTGGGGTTCATCCCTGCCACCCCCCAAAAGCAGCCACTGCGCAAACCCACCCAGAGCACCGAGGACGTCGACATCCTCATCTGTAAAATGGGCTCCAGGGAATAAACCTGCACCATCCCTATGGCAAAGCAACGCGGCTGAGATGCTGGGACAAGCCAGGGAAAGGCTCAAGAGGGGAAGATGGGGTGCTCCCCCCCCGGTTCCCCCCTCGCCCGGCTGCTCCCCGGCCACCTCCATCCCCTCCTACCCAACTCTGTAAACACATGACGTCCGTGGCTCGCCGAGCCCGGCTTTCCTTTCTTCTCCTCGGGCTCATCCTCCCCCGGGAGAGGAAGGCAGAGCCGCCCGCGCCTCCTCCCAGCTGTGTAAATCTCCCCCCTCCCCGAGGAGGCTGCAAAGATCCCGGTGATGGTGCTTAATGCAAAGCGTATGTGTCCATTAATCCCTTCCCCCTCCTCCTCCTCCCAGTGATGAGCTCATTAATGACCCCTCCGCAGACACTAATTAGAAAATAGCATGAGCTCCAGGCGGAGGGAGGAAGGGTGGGCAGCCCCGTGCCCCGGAGATCCCACCCGGGGGGTGCTGCGGGAGGAAGCGGGTGCCGGGGTGCGGGGAGCCCGGCTGGCCCCGGGGCTCCGCCGGGAGCTTCGGCTCGGCCGCGGCCGGATGGAGTTTGGGGCAGTGGGAAGCGACGGGGAGGATGCGCGGCCGCTCCGTAGGCAGATGCCGGGTTTGTCTTGGCCCGGGGATTATTTACCCAGTCCCTTCGCTGGTTCCCATCCCCACCATATTTGCTATTAACTCATCTATTTTGGCAGGTGCAGGGCTGACCTCAAGCACGAGCGGAGCGAGCGGCGGGGCCGGGGTGAGCCTCATCGGCTGGTCCTGCCTCCGGCAGCAGAAGCAGAGCTGCCGGCCCGGCCACTCGCCGCAGCAGGATGTGGCCGCGGGGAGGCTGTGACCAGCACCCAGTGTCCCCAAACCCAACCCTTCCCCATCCCCGGCATCCCCCAGGCTATGGATGGACCCTGGGAGCAAGTTTTTCTCCCTGCATGGAGCATCCGTCCCCAGCATCATCCCCACGCAACGGGGAGAAATCCTGTCCCCAGTGAGCCATCATGGCATGGGACATGTCTGAAGCTGGCTTGTCACCATGGCAGTGCCACCACTGTCCCCCCGCTCTGCAACGGCTCTTGGAGGGGGGGTCAGAGCTTGGGACACGGCCATCAAAGAAATCTGCCGGGCTGGTCCCAAGGTGCCAGAGCTGCCGAGTGGCTGTGACACCCGGCATCCCACCCCGCTGCGTGCCGGGGGCCCGTCCCTCACCCAAGCAGTTGTGGCCATCGTGCGCCAGGCGGAAGCCGTCGTAGCAGGTACAGCGGTAGTTGCCGGGGATGTTGACGCACTCGTGGACGCAGCCCGCGTTGTCTTCCCGCTCGCACTCGTCGACGTCTGCGGAGAGAGGAGGGCAGGAGAGCTGTGGGGCTGCCCCGGCTGAGGACAGCCAACTCGCTGCACGGGTGCTGCTCCCCATCTCCAGTGTTTGTCACCCAGCTGACATTGTGCCCTGGGGTCTCTGCTTATTCCAGCAAATCCCCAGCTCCGTTATCACCGACAGCATCCCTCCACAGCCCGCAAAAACATCCCTGTCCTCCCCAGTCTAGACCCTGGACTTCCAGTTATCCTGCTCTCTTAAACCCTCGGCACAGCACTGGGAATCGCATGGGATTTCCCGGTGGCGTTGGGCAGAGCTGCCCCGTCTCCATGGCGAAGCCCTGCTGTGCCTGGAGCGCGCTTTAATCCCTCTGCTATTTGTACTCAGCCCATCCCGACCCCGGACCTGCTCCGAGCAGAGCCGGGAATTTCTCCCCTGGCCAGTTCCTGCTTTCCTGCTGCTGCTCCTCCAAGGAGTCCGTTTCCTATCCATGCGCCACTGAGCTGCGTATACCTCTGTCTATACCTATATCCATATCTACATTTACATCCACATCTATATCTACATAAAATCATAGAGTTGCCCAGGTTGGAAGGGACCTTTCAGATCACTGAGTCCAACCATCAACCCAACGCTGACAAAACCCATCACTGGGTGATGCACCACGTCTACTCGGCTTTTAAATGCCTCCAGGGATGGTGACCCCACCACTTCCCTGGGCAGCCCATTCCAAGGCTTAATAACACTTTCCGTGTAAAAATTTTTCCTAATATCCACCCTAAACCTCCCCTGGCACAACTTGAGGCTGTTTCCTCTTGTCCCATCGCCTGTTCCTGGGGAGACGAGACCGACCCCCCCTGCCTACACCCTCCTTTCAGGAGGTTTACATCTATATAATTTACATTTACATCTATATTCCATTTACATCGATATCATCTTATTTTGAAGATATCTTATTTTGAAGCTTCTCGCGTTTTAGCTGCTAACCCAGTTCTGCAAACCCTGGGTTGGAAATCCTGTAGGGAAAAAAAAAAAGCCCAGATTGTTTAAAACCAGCCCCAGGTGACCCCAGGTGGCTCTTTGCAGAGCAGGGGAGGGAGCACGGCTGCCACCAGCAAGGACAGTCACATTCCCCTCCATCCCCACGCGCTGCAGCGTCCACAGGCCAGGAGTTTGGGGCAGAAAAGGGGAATAAAAGGTTTGCGATGGGCTGGGGTAAACAAGCAGCCTTTTGTCAGGGCAGGGGACGTTGTTGTTGAGTCACCCACCCCCTGGCAGGGCTGTCACTCGTTGGAGGGGCTCTGGTGGCGTGGCCCTACCTTTGCAGTGCTTCCCGTCCCCGGTGTAGCCGGACTTGCAGATGCACTTGTAGGACTTGGGGGTGTTCTGGCAGATGGCGTCGATGTGGCAGTTGTCGGTGCCCTCCACGCACTCGTCGACATCTGCAAGGGGAGAGGCGGGGGCAGCGATGGGGAGAGCTTGGGGGGAGCCCTCCCCCCGTCTCCCCACCGGGGCCATCACCCAAGGAGAGAAAACCGAGCAGCCCTCCGGCTTTTCAACCCGCACACGGACCAGGATGCTGCCGCTTCGGTCCTTAGTGGCTTCGCCGCGCCCAAGCCCGGATGCAACGGTGATGGGCTCGCTCCCAAACAGCCCTACCTGTCTCCCTGCTCTCACACAAGCCACCTTGAGACTCCCCGACCCTTTCCCCTGCCTGATGATTGGAAACACCGCTCCGGCGCCCGTAGTCCAGGCTGGAGCCAGCCCAGGCAGAGGTGAAAGTCTCTGTCTCCAATTAGCCGTTTCCTGAGCCGACCAGTCACCCAAATAATCGTCATCGCTTTCTATTCTTAGGCGCGGAGGAATGTGCACGAATTAGCAGGGACCGCACTAAATAAACCTGGGAGCCGGCAAGGGGGAAGCAGGAGGGAGAACTGGGAAAAACATCAAGGCTTCCTTGGGGACACAGCCAAAAATCCACGTCCGACCCCCTTCCCCCTTCATCAGCCCACCTCAGGGATGCAGTGCTGTGGTACCCGGGACACGGCGTCCAGAGCATCACGAGCCAGTGATGGCCTCAAGCGGCGATGCCCAAGGGTTTGGCCGTGGCAGGAGGCCACGGGAGCGGAGATTTTAATGGTATTTGGGAAACGGAGAAGCTTCGAGCACGTGGGGAGGAGGTTTTTGAGCAAAAGGCTGCTCACCTGGCTGCTCTCTGCCTTCCCTGTGAGGGAGATGTGGCGTCCCGGAGTGGGCACGTCCCCCCCTCTGCCTGTGGATGTGGTGTGAGGCAGCTGGGTGTCCCCGGGGGGGGACAGGTGGGGACTGAGCATCACCCACAGCCCCCCAGGGACAGGCAGGGCTCCCAGAGCACCCCAGGCTCCCCACTCTGACCCCACGGGCACATGGGCTGCTCATGGGGGGGGTTCACCTCCACCGCCTCCCACGGGAACGGGGAGGGTCCCACCAGTGAAGGGGGATCCGTGGGTCCCTCCAGCTTCCCGGTACCCCGTGAAGAGGAGCCTGAAGCTGCGCAGCTCTCAGCTGCCTTTAAAAAGCAGCTTTTCCACAACCCCAAGAACAGAAGTGCTCTCTCTGGGACGTCCCTGAAGACATGAAACATCCCTGCAAGCCGCGAGCAGGCAGAGATCCTTGCCAGCCCCGCCGGGACGGGGGCCATGGCCACGGGAGCACTGGCCCGAGCCCTCTCCTGGCCACCCTGGCGGATTTTTGCCGGGAGATGTGCGTCACCCGGCCGGGGGGGGGGAGAGCTTTGCCTTTGCACCCGGGAGGCGGCACGTGCCTGCGCATTGTATAAATATTTACAGCCCGCATTCATATTTGTTATTTGACATTAGCCATGGCCCGCGGCCACCACGGCCTCCCTTGGGCCATTAATCACCGGCTGGAGGCTGACCCACCGCGGCAGAGACGACGGAGGGATCGCACGGGGGACTGTCACCCCGCTCCCCGCTGGCACTGTCGCATCCAGCACCCACGGCACCGGCCACGGGGCCACCACGGTGTCACCACCCCAGCACCCCGTGGCATCCCCGGGAGAGCGGCTGGTAGCCCACCGTGCTCTGGGGGTCCCGTGGGGACTCGGCGGGGGGGGGCTGTTGCCCCCTCAGGGAGCCGAGCAGGGCTCAGGTTTGGTTCCTCCCCAGCCAAACTTCACTTTGGCCACAAACCCCATCCCCGCCCCGGGGCACGGCCACCCCACCGCACCCCCGACCCACCTACAAACAGAAAAGCGTGTGCAAATAACCACCGGTGGAAAAAAACCCTGCAAAAGCCAAATGGAGCACAGAGCTCCCTCCTCCCCAACCACCTCTCCAGGCTTACGGAGGCTTTGGGGACAGGAGGAAGCACCTCCATCGCCGGCGAGCACCGTTGGGCATCGCGGGGAATTCACCTCCGGCTCCAGCATCCCTCGTCTGGGCTCTCGGGTGGGTGGTGGGAGGGACGTGGCACCGGAGCCAGGGGCGGGGGGACACGTCGGGGACATTGAGACATGGGCAGCGACGGGCGCAGGGACTCGACAGCAACGAAGGCGACGCTGAACCCAACGCCGAAAGGATTTGCAAATCCTGGGCCTGACCCTGCGCGGGTCGGAGCCCTCCCCCAGCTCTTCCCCCCCTGCCCAAGGTATAAATCACATCTCCATGCTTCGAGGTGACGGTCCCAAGGTGAGAGTCAGCGGGTTCCAGCACCCCAGGCACCCACCCTGGGGTACAGGTGGGAACCAGCACCCAAACAGTACAGACCATCCCTCAACCCCCACATCCTTCCTCCTAAAAACACCCAAAATGCAAAGCATCCGTCAGACGTCACATCATCGAAATTTTCCCAGCCTTTTGCCAGAAATCTCACTTTTTGGGGGGTTTGATTTTCTATTTCTTTTTCCTCCTGCGCCCTCAAGCTCGAGACAATGAACAATGTCTGTGCGGCGCTGAACACAATGCCGTGCTTTTCCCACTCACACATGTATATTATTTTTTTTTCTATCTTTTTTTTCTTTTTTTTTTTTTCCATTCTGTAACTTCAAAACTTCTCTAACTTTGGAAAGATTACACAGCAGCAAAAGTACAAAAGAAAACATTATAAATTTGCCACTCTGTAATTTTTCCAAAGCTGGAGACGTTCTGAAAGGTTACAGGATTATAAAAAAAAAAAAAGGGAAAAAAAGGGGAAAAAAAGTGTGTGTGTGTGGGAAGAGTGAATAAATACCCTCCTCATCACCCCAGGAGCCATCCCGAGATTGGCAAAGATCCTGATTTCAGAACGCTGAAATTCTGGCTCCTAAGAAGTATCCTTCAGAAATGATGGAGTGAATTTAAAAAAAAAAAAAAGTCCTCTGAAAAACTAATTTTTTGCATTTTTGTCAACGCAAGCGGCGTTTTCCCACGAAAGGGAAGGTTTGCCATCGGGACAGCCCGCTTTTACCGCAGGAGAGTTTTCTCCATCCCAAAAAACCGCCCGTGGCCGTGCTGCAGGTGCTCCCAGCCACCACCAAAGCGCGAGGGATTTCATTTTCCAGCCAAATGAAGAGATATTTTTTTAAAAAAAAAAATTCTTATTGATGTTCCCATCCCTATTCGCTCCTGCAAAACCCTTGCCCTGCTCATCCCCCTGCTCAGGGAGACCTTTTGAAGTCCAGGTCCCAAACCCAGGTGGGGTTTTTTTTGGGGGGGTTTGCCAACCAGAACCCCCCGCAGACCTGCACAAATAATCAAAGGTGCCCTTTTTCACCCAAAGTTGCCTGAAACGGGCCCAAAGCGGACAGAGCAGACGGGCGCATCGTGCCCTCAATCCCCAGAACAGGGGGATTTTGCATTTTTTTGGATGAACGACGACTGATTTGGATGAAGATGCCGAGTCCCGTCGGGGGATCCGAGGTCTCGCCCACCTCCGGCGGCCCCCGCTCCACCTCCCCATCCCTCTGGGTTTTGGGGCTAATTAGGGCTGGTCAGAGGGCAAGAGCACCCACGGCATCGCCGCCGCGGTGCCGGGGGGGGTTTTGCGGCGAAGGGCAGGAGGCTGCGGCGCTCGCCCCGCGCCTCGGGCCATGTTTTTTATTCCGTTGTGGGTGGGATTTTCCAGCGCTGGCTGTTGGGCCCCGTTCCGCTCCAGCTGCAGCTTTATTCTCCATTTCAAAGGCAGCGGAGGCAGACGGTTTCAACGCCACTGCCATTTCGAGCCTGCCAAAAGCAGGGCGGGGGGGGACCACCAAACCTCCCCCCCACACGCCCCCCCAAGACCGGGGTGCACCCACCAGGGAGGCGAAGGGCTTTGACCAGGGCCGTCGGGGGAGGCGGTGGCAGAGCCCACGGGGCACCCGGGTCCCACGTGTGTGCCCTGCCCTGCGGCATCCCGTGATACGTGACGGCCAGGGGAGATAAAGCAACACCTCGTATATTTTTGGAACCGGGATCGAGTCGCTCTCTTCACTTCCTTACTTTTGTTTTAAGAGAGATAACAAATATGAAAAGATGGTTTGGTCCATAGGCTGAAAGTCCCAATAAATTTGAGGAGGGGGACGAGAAAAGGCAGTGAAAACCCACCAGAAAACCCCTAAACAAACCAACCCACTGTCTTTTTCTCTCTTCTGCAAGCGCTTCTGCTTTTTCTTTCAAATTAATTTTATTCTTTATTTTTATATAGGCATATATATTAACAGCCTGTCTGTATAGGGATGTGTGTGTAGCTGTTGGCAGACACGCGGAGTTTCCACTCAGCCTTAATGCCAAATTAAAGCTTTATAACTTCAGTAGCTCTTTTTACCAGGGTATTAATAACCACCTCAGACACTGTGGTGCAGTTTATTAATCATTTGTTCGCCCGGGGAAGCTCGTGAGGGCGACTCGTGCTGCGCCACAGCGGGACGGGCACAGGGCACGGCCACGGGCGGCTCCGGTGAAGCCGATGGCATCCTACCAGGAGGGGATGGAGCCGGCGAGAGGGGAGGAAGATACTCTGGGGGGTGACTTTTTGTAAATTGGCCAAAGATGCATTATCTAAACTCAAGATCCTAACTCAGGTGCTCGGTGATGGCTTGTTGCCGGGATGGGGATGCTGCGCTGGGGATGCTCCCCGGGTGGGTACCCCTGCTCAGCTCGGGTCAGAGGGGATGTCTGCACCTCCCCAGGCGATGGAGAGCCCTGCACCAGCCCCACTGCAGGAGCCCAACGCCCCACACGTCACCCAGCTCTCCCGAAAGCAGCCACAGCGCTTGATGCCGCGGAACGATGGAGCATGGGATGAAGGACGAGGAACTACGAGTCGCAGCGAGGACCTGAGGGGGGGTCCCCAGTGTGATGCACCCTGCTCTGCACCCCTCACCCCAGGTTTGGTTTCCCAAAGACCCCCAAAAGGTACCTTCCCCCCCCATCAATGCTTCCTGCTCCCATGAGGACAGAGCTGTGTTGAGCTCCCCATCCCTGCACCAGCCCGGGTCATCCTGATGGATCCCAGATCCACCACCAGATCCGGCCTTCCCTGGGTTGGAAACGCTCCCTCCATCCCCATCCCACCTCCTTGTGCCAACCCCAGTGGCTTCGGCTCAATTCAGCCACGATTTCTCCAAGGAGGCTTTGATGCTCCACGCCAACAGCGTGTTCATCTCCCCGGGAAATCGTCCTTGCTGTTGTTGTTCCTTTGCCTTATCGGCCTGACCAAGCCTTAAAAAAAAATGTGTTTGTTTGTTTTCTGCTTCGGAAGCAACAATCACAAGATCTCCAGAGGGTAAGATGGCCTTGCCGAAACGCGGTCGGCCGGGTTTCCTCCAGCGCCGCGAGACAGAGCAAACTTTATTTGCCATCCCAGGCTTCTCCTAAAGCCTCTCGGGGGACTTATAATTTTGAAAGTGAAGGTTAAGGTTATTCATGCATATTTTTTTCCTAAATGGATTACGCCGGTGCGACCATCTGCAAAGGAAAAAATCTATATAAAAATAAAAAAAAAAATAAAATAAAAAAAAGTACAAACTCCTGAGCAGTTTGGAGACAGCAATACATCTCCACACTGGAAGACTCGAGGTGTCTGAATATTTATACTCCCGTTGGCAGTTACAAAAAAACTCTTCTTCCCTCCTTCCTACACCCCCCCCCCTCCCCTTTTTAATCTCGGTACAGGCATGTTAGACGCCCTCAGTCAAAGATCTCCTTTGAACTGCTGTATGTTGAAATGTTTACAGTTTTACATTTCATATTTCAGAGGGGTGGAGGGGACAGGCACAACAGTCGCACACTGTGAATGCATGAGAGAGGGAGGAAAGGGGAGGCCAAGGGGGAGGAGGTTCGGCGGAGATGGGAGGGGAATCAAACAGCATCTCCACGCTGCAATTGGAAAATTTTAGACTCCTAAAAAAAACCCCATATATATATATATATATATAAAAAATCACCCCTGGTGGTGTAGGCTCTGCAGGTGCATCCCCACCAAACCCGGCCCCTCGCACGGGATGGTGGCTCCGTCCCCGGGTGGCTGCGTGTCACCGGCTGGTTTTACCCAGGGGTGACCACGGAGCTGGGCTGGGCTGTGGTCCCACTCAGGACCCCGCACTGGGTGGGCGGCCGGGGCTGCGGGAGCACCAGGGGCTGCAAACCAGGGTGCCCCAGGGAGATGCTGCAGCTCCCTCCCGGCCCCGTTCCCCCGGCAGCATCCGAAGGGACATGAGGGAAAGGTGGCAATTTCTGCAGTGTGTCTCCGGCGATGGGAGTGCAAGGCTGGATCTGGGCACTCCCTGGTACAAGAGGAGGGTGAAAATCTGCCAGCCCTTGGGCTCCATCCTCCCAGGGCACAGGAGGGACCGATGCTGCCGATGGGCAAGGGTCATCGGAGACTGCTCCACAGAGACTGGGAGCTCAGGAGAGGCTCTTCTGCCCGGAAGGCTGTGAGATGGACCAACAGATGATGGGATGGGGGTGGCACTATCTGTCCAAAAACTAGGGATGCCATGGGGTAGGGCAGCAGCTTGGCACAGGGACCGCAGGCAGACTTCATCCCAGCTGAGTGCGTGTCGGGAGCCTCCCAGGGGTTATTTGGATTTATATCGTCATTTCTCCTCCTGAAAGCTTTCCTAGCCCTGAAGTGACCCAATAAACCCCACAGACAGCCAGGTCCTCTGGCAGACACCCTCCAGGCCCGCCGGACGGCTCTGCTAAATCCTTCCTTCCCAACAGACTAAACTTTCCAGGGTAATTCAGCGCCAGAAATGAGCCAGCAAGCCCTACCCGCAGTGTGATGTTATCACAGCACAACAAGCCCATCTGACGGGACAGGAGCCATCCCCGGCTGGTGACAGTTACCCGGCGAGGGTGGCTGTCCCCCGAAAGGGCAAAGGCTTTGGTAGGGGCGGAGGGGTGACGTGTCACCCCATACTTGGGGCATCACCCCACCGACGCTTGATGTTCTTCAGAAGCATCCTATTAAAACATGCCCCAGGTGCACGAGGTGGCTTCAAAGAGCTGGACGATGCTGGTGCACGGAGTAAAACAGGCGATAGCGGGTTCCCAGGAAAAGCACATTTTTTCTATCTGCCACCGATGACGCCGGGTCCACAAGTTCAGCCTCATCCAAAAAGGAGCGGGTCCACCCCTGCCCAGAGCCCTCGCATCCCCGCAAGGGGCACCAACCTTCCTCCCTCTGCATCCACCTCCCCCTCATCACCCCGTGAGACGGTGGCTTTGGGGATTAAGTCTCCATCCCAAACGGACCCCCCAGGTCCGTTCGGTGCTTTGGCCGGGGGCCGGGAGGAGCCAGCACCGTCCCGGGCGTACGGCGGGCGATTTACCCCGACGCAGGATTGAGCTCACCTCTCTCCACCCCCACTCCACCCCTCTCCTTCCCCGAAGGGATCTGTCAAGTCTCTGCACGATGGAATTTTACTTTGCTATTTTAATGCAATTCTGGCTCAGGCTTAAATGGAACTGGAAACCAAAAGGCCTTAATAAATAAATATTATGATAAGAAATGAAAGCAATGCATACACTCAAGATAATTTGAGGGGGGATAAAAACCTAAGCATTCCTTTCTAAGCCTAAAGCATAAAGCTTTACGTGAAGCCGGACGCCTTCTTACCAAACCTTTGCCCTGGAAAAGCTCCCCCGTGCTTGCCCAGACTGCCCTCCCGAAAAGTTGCCTATTGTTTTAAAAAACACTTTAAGCCCGATAAGACAATAGCCTTGAAATTCCTTCTAACTTTGCCGGTGACAGGGCTCAGGGCGCCCATGCGCGTGGCTGAAATATGCTTGTTACTAATGCCTACAAGAGATCTTTAATTATATCCTGCGCTCCTATATTTCATTCACACACTATTTAATCTCGCCCTCCGCATAAACAGGCAGCTACTACAATAGCAAGAGCCAAAGCTGGTTTTGATAAATCTTACATACTGTGAAGTGCTATGGAAAAACAAAAAAAAAGAAAAGAAAAGAAAGAAAACCCAACAGATTGTATAGATAGTGGTGAATTAAGGAGAAAAAAACCCCTTCGAGACAGCCAACAGGATCATGCACATAGGGCTGTGTGTGTTTGTGTGTGCGCGCGCACTCCCGAGCGTGTGTATAGAGCAAAATCCGAGCTAAATATAGAGGTGCTATAGAAAACCTAAGGTATAGATAGCCCATACATAAAGCTACATGTGTACGTCCGTGAAGGGGAAACTCTGGCTCCACACGGGAGCGGTGAAAACAGAAAAGCCTGAAGCTGATAACGCTGGGACGTACCTCTCTCTTGTCTAGAGATAGGGAAAGTGCTCCCGTCTTTTTCAGGCTTTGCTGTGTTCAGCCCCCCCCCGAAGTTTTCTGCAACCCGCACCCCAATAAGCACCCCCTTGGAGATTCAACCCGCGCCTCCAAACACAGGAACCCAGATGCAAGCTCCCGGCTCCGCCGTCCCTTCCCTCCACCCCAGCCCCAAACCAGCCCTCCTCGCCCGCTCCCAAACATCGCCCAGGCACCCAAACCCAAAAACCAGAACACACACACCCCCCCCAAGCCCCTCTGAACAGCAACATTTTTCCCCTCTGATGGGGGCAGACTTGTTTGCCCACCCTAATTTTCTGCCTCTGCACCCCCTGCCTTGAGACAGAGTCCAAACAAACAAACAAAAAAATAAATAATAAAGTGCAAGAAATGCAACTCATTAAAGAGTTTACCAAAAAAAAAAAAAAGCCCAACCCCAATCAAAGGCAGCAGGCAAGAATATCTGCGAGCAACGTTTAAAATCCCCTCCACTATTTGTTGTTATTGCTGCTAATTTCTCCAGCCTGCACATAAAATCCCAGATCTAAAGAGGAGGTCCGGCTGCCCAACGCACACATCACACAGCAAACCTTCGAGCTGGGAAGATTTTTTTTCTCTTACCTTGACTGGCTTTATTTGCCAGCGTGTTTCCAGGGTGGTGGAGAAAGAAAAGGATGGAAAATCCAGCAATCTGCAAAGCTCCCATGGCAATCCCAGTCTGCATGGAGGAGTGGGGGCAAGAAGGGGGGATTTCTAGTGCTTTAAGGGAAACAAGAGGCTGAGCATGCGAAGGGAAATCAAGGGGAGGAAGGGGCTCTCTCCTTGCCGTGTGTGAGACAGAGGGAGGGAAGGGAACTGAACTGATGGAAAAAGCTGCTCTGGGTTCAGTTTGGGGCTCTTGGTGTTGCTGAAGAGGAGAGAGTGAGGGAAGGAGACCCAGGGCAGTTGGAGGAAAGTGGACTCTATCGCCCTCTCTCTGGCGGCTGCTCTGATCCCTTCTTCTCCTTCTTTTTTTTTTTTTTTTTGGCTTTTTTTTTTTTTTTACCCATAAATAATCCCAGCCAATTCCAGTTTTGCAAGGGAGCAGGAGCAGCAGCGCTGGAGGGGGGAAGCCGGCGCCTTGCCCTGGTGCTGGGGACCTGAGAAAGGGGAGTGGAAAGGAGAGCCCCATCCAAGCAACGCCCTTTTTTTTTTTTCTTTCTTTCTTTCTTTTTTTTTTTTTCTCCCAGCCTTTCTTTCTTTTCTATTTGGCTTTGGTTACTCCTTCCCCGGCTCCCCCCCTCGCACCCCCAAGGCTGGGCTTTGCCTGCAGGAATTTACAGTCTGCGCTGGAGGAGAAGGGCCAGTAGCCATGGAGACTGCTTCCCTGGGAGCAGGGAGGTCAGGCGGAGACCATGGGCGATCAATGCATCAATGCAAAGCCCCCCGCAACCCCCAGACCCACCCCGCACCTCACAGCCCCTCGGCCAGCCCAGGGCTTGGGGTGGTGGTAAGGGGAGGGGGGGGTA
>JAOXJK010000013.1:2754626-2765715 GCA_025774025.1 Xenus cinereus
CCTGCTGGTCACACTCTTCTTGATGCACCCCAGGATGCCATTGGCCTTCTTGGCCACAAGGGCACATTGCTGGCTCAAGGGCACATTTCCTGCCCACAAGCCACCTGCCTGCCCTTTCCTGTGGCTTTGAGCAGAGCAACCACCTCCCAAATCCCCCTTGTGCCCCGGTTTGTTGGGTGCAGGAGCTCTTTGGGGTGAACCCACTGGGTGGATGCTCCTGCACGTACAAACGTGACCTTCACAATCACGTACACTGGGCCCTGTCACCTTCTCCTGGTGCTGAGTTTTCCATGCAGTAGCCACCAAGAGCTGCTCCGGTTGCCTCTCTGAGGCATCGCACATTGTGTTTATGGAAATTTTTGCACAATAATTGTCACCCTGCACAGGGCAAGCCCTACTTCTACCCAGAGTCAGCCTCCTGTGCCAAGACATGTGTTCCCTCTTGAAAAAAACAGTTAAACTAAAAAAAAAAACAAAAACAACCCAACAAAAACTGTATCTGCCTGTCTACAGAGTGCTCCAGACGGCTCAGCCCTCAGTTCGGGAGGAGGTGAATTCCCCCTGGGGACGTGTGTCCCAGCAAACCCCACACGCCGGACAGGCCGTGGGGTGCTTGGAGCGAGAGGACAGCGTGGAGGAAAGGTCTGTGCTTCGGGGCGGATGGTTTTCCCAGCTCCTTTCTCAGCCCCAAGCCCAGGGCTGGCTGCCATTCCATGTAGCTGCAAGCGCTGACCCAGCCAAGCCGTTTGGCCTTATTATTTTTTGATGGGATGATTTTTACTGCTCCCCGGGGGCCTGAGGAAATCACGGACAGTTTAAGGAGATGGCTCTAACGCAGCCTTGTGCTGCAGACATTCAGTGGGACAGACACGGTCTCAGCCACAGGCTCTGGCTACCCCCTGGCACGCGGTCATTTATGACAGCTAAAGCGGTTACAACTCATCAGCTGAGCTGCATTAATTGCACTCACAGCTTGGGCAAACCCAGGGCAACGCTGGCAGCTCCAACGGCCTTTAAACCCACCTGGGAGCTTTTCCTTTGCAAGGGGAGCAGGCTGAGGGAGCTGTGGCCTCCTTCACGCAGCCCGGCTGTGGAGCTGTAACTAATTAGGGGTGGTAACGAGGTTGTCCGTCCCCACATGGCGTGCCAGCCCTGTGCCTTTCATCCTCTGCGTTGCTCCAGCCACAACACCCAGGCTTCTTATGTCTTTCGCAGACTATGGAGGGCAGAACAGGGCCAGGACTGTTGTATGAGGAAAGGATCATGGTCCCAGTGCCCCAACGAGGTGGCTGTCACGGCTGTCCCTCACACCGAGGGGGCTGAGCACAGGTCACCATCTCTGTGGAGCTGAGGGGAGAGTAAGACCCCCCTGTCTCCTGCCCCATGGCCCTGGGTGCTCTGCAACCTCCCAGCTCCAGCCCCTGACAGCCCAGGTGGCATCCACTGGGTGTTATTGGGTGTTTAGGAAATAAATTAAGAGGGGAAATAAACACTAGGAGGGCAAAGAAAGGCAAATTGTTTATTGGTGCTCAAGAAGCCTCATCCCAAGCTGTGTGTTTTGCCCCCAAAGATTTAATCCCCAGTCCTGGTGAAGCCAAAGCGGGGGGGGCGTTACAGCAAATGGGTAGGTGGCTGAAGTTGGCCACCTCTTTTGGGCCCACCTTTAAGAAAAATGGCCAGAACCTGAGAAGGAGGGACACCACGTCTGCTGCAAGCCCAGCTGCACTCGCCAGAGCCCTACAGAGTCGCCATTTTCCCCTCATGCCCTCGGACAGGTCTGAGGGTGACAGCCTGGCAGCTGACAGGGACTAAAGCCCCTCACAGGCCCCAGAGGCCGGCGGACCGGCCCCCGGGGGCGTCTGGAAATGCCTCACGGCGAGGCCCGGCCGCTGCCCTTCTCCTCACACCCGCCGGCCCCTCTCGCACCCTCCAACCCCCCGCCTCCAATGGAAGAGCCCGACCCCACCGCCTCGGCCCGGAGCGCGGCGCGTTCCATTCGCAAAAGGAGTGGGGGGGGAGGAAGGAGGGGACGACGGGGGGACGGAAGGGACAGGACCCCGCGGCCGTTCCCGGTGCGGGGCGGCCCATCGGCGCCAACGCGGGGGGGGGGGGTGGTCGGCCCTCTGGGCTCCCTCAGCGGGGTCGCCCCCGGGCAGGAGGCGGCTCTGCGCGGCGCCCCGAGGAGAGACGACGGGGATCTGGAACTAGCGAGGTGCGGCCGCCCTCAGGGTGGGTGTGGGGTGCCCGCCGAGACGAGGGCAGCGGGCTCGGCCTCCCCTCCGCGCCATGGCTCGGCCCTGTTTGAAGGTGAGGCGGGCCGGGGCCAACGGCGGGGCCGTGAGGGGAGAAACACCGCCCCGGGCTCAGCCGCGGTGCCCTGAGGGGAGAACCGCCGCCGCCCCGGGCCCATGTCCAAGCCACGGCCCGGCGACAAGCAGCAGCTCCCGCGGGAGGACGGCGGGCCCCGCGGCGAAGAGCTGCCGGCCCTCTGCCCGCCGCCCGGTACGGGGAAGCGGCGAGCTGCCGGGGCCATCGTACGTGGGGGCCTCGGGGGTTCTCCCCCAGTATTTAAATGGGGTTAAATGTTAATATTTGACACCGAGTGAGGTAGCGGTGCTTCCCAGCCGGGCGGCGGCGCTCCCGGCCGTCACTAGGTGTCAGCCGAGCTCCGTGGGACCGATCCCGGGCGCGGGCTCCGCGGGTGGGTGCGGGGGGTGTCGGAGAGGAGCGGGGTCCCTTGACGCGCACAGAAAGTGCGGTATATTGTCTATACACAAACCCGCACGTTTTCTCTTTGTCACTCAGAAAGCCGTCAGCTCGTTTATTTTTTTTTAAACCCTCTTCTCTTGCGAGACCGTGGGTGGCATTCCTCCTCCTACTCACTTCCATCCTGCTTTTCTACAGCCAGCCCTCCGCAGGCTCTCTCCATGAACGAGCTACAGCAAATAACTGATGATATTTCCAGACTGACCATTATGCACGAAATTGTACTCGACAGTGACTTCAAACTGCAAGCAGCCAGCTTCTCCCCAAAAAGGTGCATACATATATATATATATATATTTACAGTCAGGCTTGGCTTCTTTCTGTCACGTTACAGAAAACACGTGAATGTGGGAAGGAGGTAGGTTTGGATCCGACTTTAGAAGCAACAAGAAAATAAAGATAGCTCCTGAAATAAATAAAAAAAATGTTGGAGCTTTTTTTATTTATTCATTGCTTCATGAGTTACTACCAAGTTCTTAAATACGATGAGTGTCAGATATGACTCGTTAACATTGAAAGATTTAGAGGCTTCAGCTGCGTAAGCCATGACTTTGACATTAACAAAGCAGAATTTTCAGTGGAAATCATCTTTGAGGTGTCTGTGTTTTAGTTAAAGATCTGTTTAAGTGACTGACAATCTCTCATTGCAAAAACAAGCACTAACAGGAAAAACATTCTGCTGATCTTCTCGGAGGACTTGGAGCGTTTCCTTGAAAAATGCTGTGCTCTTTTTACCCCTCAGTTAAGAGAGGTTAAGTTTTATGAACAGGGCTGAAGGGAAGGAGTTCTGCTTTAGAATAGGAAGTTTAGGTTGAGAGAGCTTCCCATGAGCTAAGAAAAGGTGAGGTGTATTGCTGCCAGTAAAGACTAAGAGAAAAAAACATCCAAAGGTGTGAACTGCAATGAAAGCCGAGAGGAGTGGTCCCACTGAACTGAGAGGTTGCGTTTGATATTGATATAAAAGCTCTCTCCTTTCTTCTTTCTTAGCCTGGAAAACAGAGTGAAGGAGACATTGCATAAAGCCTTTTGGGACAGCCTGGAGGAACAGCTCTCCGCTAGTCCCCCAGACTACACTCGGGCCATCCAGCTGCTGCAGGAGATCAAAGAGGTGAGCTGTTCCTGAGCCAGGGAGGATGGTTACCTTAGAATTAGCCTTCTCTGAATCATCACCTCGCCCCTTACATCCTTTTCCTATGTGAACATGCGTAAGAGAGAGGAGAGAATAGGCTTCCTTTAGTTTATAGGGAGACACAAATTACACAACTGCACCTTCTAAAACCTGGCTGAGAAGGAGACTCATTCTCCGGTCAGAGGTCTTTAAAACATGTACTCTACCAAAAGGATGGAAAGCTTTTGCTTGAACTGTAATAACAGCCACAGGCCATTCCCAGTATAGCATCTGCCAAAAACCTCTGCAATTTTCTATATAAAGACATCTCTTTAGGTGTATGAGGAGCTGTATCTACTATTTAAGTGTACAACATAGTGGATAAGAACATGGTTTAGCACTGGAAGACATATGTTCTTTAGCAGGGCATGAAGTTGTTATAGTTTGCTCTTTCAGTCTGTGCTTTCCCATTAGGCTCCACAGACAGATAACTCCCTTTTTTTCATGCATGACAGTAAAGGAGGTTTTGCAAGATTTGAAACCGTAGCCAGACATCCTGAAGTGAGTCATTAGAGACAAGCATTCCCTTAAAGCGATGGTGTGCTCCAGCATTTGTGTAGTTAGCTTAGTCTCAGCCTTGATTCCTGTTGAGCAACTCTGGAAAACTCTGGAGTTCCTGGACCCAAAAGAGACGGCTGCTTCTTTGGGCAGGGCCTGCTGTCGTTGCTGCTCCCACGGCACCACCAGCTGCGAAGCCAAATTGAAGAGGCCCTGGACGTGGAGTTGATTAGACAGGAGGCTGAGCACGGGGCTCTGGATATCCGCGGTCTCACCACGTACGTCCTTGGCACGATGGCACGGCTGTGCGCGCCCATTCGGGATGAGGAAGTGCAAGGGCTGCAAAACCTCACAGACCCAGCTCAGCTTCTCAGGTGGGTGGTGGTGGCTCTGCCTTGGCCTACACACACCAGCAAAACCAGCAAAGCCTTCAACAATAAAAGACTGGGTTAAGCAGAAACTCCCCTGGACCAAAGACCTTTTGTGCATTCTGAGCTTCCTTATTTTTTTTCAATGTAGACATATTCCTGTTGCCCAGCTGCAGTTTAGACAGTAGAAGAGTCTTTAGTGAAGTAAATATTTAGTAATTTTTAGGGATCGCTCCAATTAGACTGAACAACCTTTTGTGAAAAAATGAAACCAAATTAGAGGATCCTATTTCCCCTTTCTCGGCACTCTAAACTGGCCCCAATTGCAGCACTTACTGCAGTATTAAACCTTCAATTCACCGTGTCTCATCCCAGGGAGATTTTCCGGGTGTTGGGCCTGATGAAAATGGACATGCTGAATTTTACTGTCCAGAGCATCCGCACCCACTTGCAAGACCACACCATCCAGTATGAACGGAAGAAATTCCAGGAACTTTTGGATAAGCTGCCTAGTAAGTCAGTGGGGAAGGGAGAAGAGAACTTACTTCTACAGGAACTACTAAAGCACCAAAAGGGAACTTTTAGTATTCCAAAGCTGAGGCTTTCATCACACGCTCAGTAACAGATGAGAGAAATGCCTCTAAAAGCTGGAGGACTCCTGGGTCCCTTCCTCAAGGCTCTTCACTAACATACCTTGCAGAAAAGACGTTACTCTCTGTGCTTCGGTTTCTGCCTGCGTAAGACAGAGCTAATGGCTTTCTCACGAGGAGCTGTAAGTTCTCAGGAGTTTAAAGTGTTTTGAGATCCTCAGAGGAATGAGCACAACGTTGTTAGGGGGCATATTTAAAGAGGAAAGCCTGCATTTGATGTCATCTCTTTTGCATGGCTGTAGGTTTCTCTCTGGCTGCCTCTCTCCTTCCTCAGACTCCATTAAAGGTGCTTCCTGGAGACTGAAACCCTCTATGAAATACAGTGTTCTCTGGATACCAATCTTAGTAGCCTAACCCTGTGCCCTGGCAACAGGACATAGATATTGTGTGTTAGTGATGGTGTAAGCCATTCCCCAGTGTTCCAGGAGCCAGCACGTCACCTTCACCTTCCAAACGCTGGGCCCCTGCAGCTTGCAGCATGGTATACCCGCTTCTTACTGTCTTAGCCTGACCAGTTTCTTCTTGCAAACATCTATTTTTGTCACCCCGTTGCAGACAGCCTGGATCACACAAGAGAGTGGCTGCGCGAAGCGGCAGCAGAAGTGTCCGCGTCCTCTCTACAGCCACCACCCCACCCTGCAGGCAGTGGCACCTCGCTGGGGGCTGACAGCAGTGGCACAACGGTGCCAAGTCTCATGTCCGTGCTCAATCGAGGGTACATGAATCTGCTCTGCTGGCAGCCCGGGCAAAAGGAATACCCTGAGGTAGGAGAAGTGCTTGGACACTTTTGCAGCTTTTTCATAAAGAAATACAAAATGAACAAGTACTGGTTCTGCATCTTCTGTAGAAAGAACTTGCCAGGCTCTCTGTTCCCTCTACACCGTGAGTCATCGCACATGGATTTTCCCTGTGTGAAACAAATTGGATTTTTCACAAAACTAAAGCTCCCTGCTGCTGGGCAGCTGCCTTCCACGCAGCTTCATGGGGATGTTACAGCCCTGCTCCATGGCTTGAGAGCTGCTTGTTTATCCCAGCTGCTGTTCCTACACCCACAGGCTGGTGTGGTTTCTGTTCACAGACACTGTTTATGGATCAGGCCCGGCTGCAGGAGGTACAAGCGCGGGTGAACCAGCTCACCATCATAGCTGCAGTCCTGCTGGTCACCAGTGGCATGTGTGGAAGCACCTTATTTGGCTCACCTGGGTTTGTAGCTAAGCTGAAACGGGTAACAAAGGTCCTCTTGGAAGGGCTGTCCTCTGCCAGGTGCGTTACTTGGAGTTTTCCAGAAGAGCAGTGAGTATGCAGGCACTGGTTGGTTGTCAGATGAGCAGCAGGAATGTCCCCCAGGGGTGAAAAAGGTTCCTAAATCCAAATAGCAGCAGGGTCTACTGCAAGGAGGTGGGGGGAAGCCAGCCAGAATTTTTAGCTGGGAGTTAACTCTCTAGAGCTATAGTCACTTCTTGATTAGAGGGGAAAATTAGTGGTGCTGATCACTTCTTTCAGATGAGTCTGCTGCAGGGCGGCTTCCTGCTCGCCAGAGTGGGGAAGGGAAGCTTAGGTCACTTGCAGCAGGCACCAGAGCTATGGCTGAATGTTGGCTGTCCTGTGCAGCTGGCTGTGATGACACTCCCTGGGGACATGGAGAGACTTCCCTCCCTCCCACATCCCTGGAGGGGTTCAAGGCCAGGTTGGACAGGGCTTTGAGCAACCTGGTCCGGTGGGAGGCGTCCCCGCCCATGGCAGGGGGTTGGAACTTGGTGATCCTTCAACATCCCTTCCAACCCAAACTATTCTATGATTCCTTGTGCCTGCAAACCCCTTCCCCAACCAGTGCGAGCGGTGCCCACAGTGCGTGTACCTTTGTATGACTTAGGTATGAAGCAGCTTTAGAAGACATCAGCGATCAAGTGCTCCAGGAGGTCAGGAGGACTCTGGCACAGCTGGGTTACCCCGCTTTTACCACCGACAAATGTGCTTCCCTGAAAGGCCAGATAAAAAGCATCGCCGACACGGGCAACGCAGTCCGGCAAGTCATCGGTGAGTCTCTGAGCTTACGTCTAACTCAGCCTTGAAGACACTTTACACTTGTAGGCCACAAGTTGGGTTTAGGTTAATGACCTGCAGGACAGGCCCGGGATCGGTCCCAGCAAAGGAAACTCCCTGCTGAGCAGAACTAACTGCTTGAGGGTGGGAGAGCAGAGTTCAGTGTCTGGCCTCTCCACATGGTCTGCGCAGGAGAGGAGGGTCAGAGAAACTAGATTGGAAAGTGCCTCAATTTTCCTATTCCACCCCGAAACGCTCCCAAACAGTAAATGCTTTGAAAAATCTCTTAAATCCTCCCTAAAAGCTAAACAGACCAGAGTGCGGGGTCTGTTCCCAGGTAGTGTTGCAATCTTCAGGCTAGGATGTGGAGTGAAAGCTTAATCACTGGCTGTAGTAAAGCACCATGCTAAGATCTTTAAATAATATTTATCCCTAGGGAGTGCACTGCTTGGTATTCAGCTAACCAGCTGCCCTATAATGCTGCTCCATCAAAATATTTATTCAAATGGTTTGGATAAGAGCTGGTTATTTTGACCTTTTATTAGTACTCTGAACGCTAACTCCGCATCAGATTGCAGTGCCACAGGCAGCGAATATACTACGGGAAAGATTATTTCCACATGGAAGACTAGCTTTTATCAGCTATGAAAATAAGGTGAGGTTCTTCCTGCCCACTGCTTCATCTAGTTACGTATCCTTCCCAGCCCGTGTGGATTCTACCACATTGTTTATTTGGGTTTATTCTTTCCATGTCAGAGCAGGCTGTTTTGTTTCGCTGTAATTCAGAAGGCTGAATTAATAGCCTGAACCAAACCTCGCTCAACGACAGGCCGGGCAGTGTGTGCTGGCAGTGACGCACCGATAGTGTGGCACCAGGAGGAGATGGTGCGGAACTAGAACAGCCTTCCCCCACCCCGCTCGAAAAATCAAACCCGTGTCTTGCCTGCGCTTTTGGCCACTATCAACCTTTTCCACATACTCACTTGAAGTGCAAGAGCATCCGAAGCAGGCGGGTAGCTGAACCTCAGCTCTGTGCTCCTCAGAGAGGCTCTTTGAACGTTCTCCATTTCCAAATGCTGCCGTGGCAGGCGAGAGAAATCCCAGGCTCTGAAGTTCTATATTCCTTTCCACTTCTAAGATGCTCAACGCTTCAATGCAGTATGAAAACTCTCAGAGTGGGTGAAATATCTTTAACGTTAGGTTTGAAGGATTTGATCATTGTCGAGTCCTTCAGGCCAGTCCCCCAGCAATTGCCATCGTTAGAAGCGGGTACCCAGGACAAACGTGGGATACCCGAGTACTCTGTCACACTGTTTCACCTCAGTTCCTGTGCTGGGTGCTGTTTCATCTGCGTGGCATTTGGAAGAGGAATACGTTAATCCACCGTGTCCCCAAGTTGATCTAGAGCGTCATTTGTCCACAACATCCTGCCACAACGTGGCTGTCCTCAGATCCGCTCTCATCTGCGTGAGGAAGCCTTTGTCTCAAAACCAGCTTTCTCTGCAAAGGTTCATTGTTAATTTGTTTGTTTTTGTACTTTTGCTCCCTACAGAGCAGCGGATTCATTCCTTCCTCAGCCTTTTCATTTCCCCTGATGGACAGAATTGGCAAAAAGATTTCCCAAAGGGCCTTGATCCCATTCAGGAAGAGCTGCTGGAAGTCGGGCGCAGGTTTGGAAGCGTGATCCACCACAACAGGCAGGTGTTTGGACCTTACTATGCGGGAATTCTCCGGAAGGTGCTTCTCCCAAACACAGAACCAGACTCGGACGCAGGGATGGATTCTTTCTGATCATCTTCAGCTCGAACCAGGCAGGAGTGGAAGGCATTCTCCAAGAGTTTCTTAAATCACGCTTCAGCTTGTAAAACTCAATCAGACAAATCCACCGGGGCCGGGACTGCTACTGGGAAGTTACTCTTGGCATGTCAGAATCTGAATAAACCTCTCAATTACAAAAAGTAGTGGCTTTTTTCCCAAAAAACGTTATTTGGTGGGGAGGGCAACGAGACACGGAGCTCATAAAACTGAGGTGCAACTTAAGCTTTTTTTAATTCAAGGTGTTAATTCTGCCATGGGCCCGTAACCTACTTTGCTGAAACGTTAGTCACAGCCCAGGGACGCTGTTTGCATTTGATAAAGCCACATGGTATTTAAAATCATTAAAACTCCTCAATATATTTCAATGGTAGCTTGGAAACCTGACTTACTGAATTATTAGAAATGGAACATATGGTATAAATTTAGCAATCCCTGGTGTATTTAGTATTTTACATCAGCCAGATTTTACTTGACATGAAAATGTGAACTTTAACCTGTATTTAAATGTCTGGATTTCTTGTTCTAATTTTACATAATGAAACCGTCCTACTTCTTGGCAAGCCCAAAAAGCTTTGCTGGGTGAATACAATGGCTGCAGGAAAGTGATTTTAGCATTTATCATGAGTAAATCTGGGGCCTGACAGTGGAACAATTTCGGCAGATGTACATTAGTGGGGCTAAAAATGAGCTTTTTCTCACCATCCTGCGCAGAACGTACACAAAGCGGTTGGAGACCGTTCTGCTACAGGCAGGGCTACCTTCAACAGAACACGTGGATGTGTTTTTATGCGTTTTTCTCTAAATAATTTAGTATTTGGGGTCGTTATGACTAACTGCTAAAAGAACAGCCTCAGCCAAGGCGGCTGCTCGGCGGCCAGAGAAGCACAGAGGGACTGGGCCCAGCTTATCGGCGTCCGTGCTCCGCTGCCACCCCGCGCAACGCCCCGACCTCCTCTCCTTCCCGAGATTTCCAAAGTGCAGGTACAGCCCTGGACCGAGCTAATTACACGCCAAATTAACTACCTGCCCTCACTCCTTCTCCTCTTACCTTCCTAGGTTTTTCAGACGAGGACGGCATGGCTTTAACCAGGACGAGCAGGAGACTCCGGTTTAACGCTGAGGTCGCAGTGACAACAGGGTAAATGTGTGTCTAAGGTTGTTTATTAATTCAGTCTGTTCTAAGTTGTACAATTATGAAAACAACAAAACGACTGCTGGAAGCCCAGGAATATTTACAATCTCGCCTTGTTGTAGTGAGGTCAGTCTATGTCGTTGCACAGATTGGGTTATGTTTGGTACCACAAGATGTTTAAAATTCAGACAAATTTGAACAGATTAACAATTGTATATACAGGAAATAAAAGGAAATTCAAGTATCAAAATACAGACAGATTAAATAACATTTGTATTACAAATCAGTCCCACTGCCATACATCACAATTAGCAAAAATGTCTACATTGCAAACTGAACTCGACCGTTCTCTGCCCTGTACGGGAATCTCAGGTTATTCTTCCATGGGTTAAAAAAAAACAACAACAAAAAAAAAAGGTTTGAGCTAGATCAACTTTGCAAGAGCAGCACAGTTACTTCCTTGTGAAAAAAAAAAAAAAGAAAAATAAAAAAAATGCAGTAAGTAATGCCAATAGGAGACCTAAAAGGGAGACCTTTTGCAACAAAGCATTGCAAACGCGGTGCTGGCTCTAAAATAAAGACGTGATTGCGTGGAAACGATGCGAGCGGAAGAAAGCCAGGGGAAATTCTGCTGCTACTGCCCATT
>JAOXJK010000013.1:2765728-2776691 GCA_025774025.1 Xenus cinereus
TGGAAGGAGCGTTAAAGCGACCGACTCCACTTCAGCTGCACACAGAACTGGGGGGGTGGGATTCGGGGGGGGACTATTTGGCATCTGGTCTGTGTCTCAGCAGCCTGGTGAAGGTACGAGCTCGAGGTACGTCCTGGAAGGTGCCGTATCTTCTCTCTGGGAGGGGGAGACAGGCACGTACCCCGCCAAAGTTGCATAATTTCTTCTAAAAAAGAACAAGCCCAAAGCGAGTTCAAAGCTGAACAGCTAAAATTAGCCTGTTTTTTTTAATTATTTTTTTTTGTAAATACAAAATTAAAAAGGATAAAGCAGCTTCAATTTGGAGAAAGAAAAAAATCATCCCCTCCTCTATATGCTAAAAAGAAAAAAGACAACTCTGCATCTTGGTTTAGCTCTTGAGTTCTCAGCCTGGACTCATGCCATGCACAACCCAAAATGTCTGTAAAATACAAACTGTCCTTAAAAAGGGGAGCGAGGCCCAGGGCAGCACCATTTTTTCCCAGGCAGGTAATACAGCAGATGCGTTTTGATTCCAAGTCCTATTCAGCACCAGAAATTTAGGGCACTTTCCTCCAGATACCGCAAAACCCCGTAGGGAGGAAGAGCAGCCAGAACACTGCGCGACAGCCGGGTTTACTGGGATTACTGGGAGTCAGTGACTGGCATGGTCCAGGGTCGGTCTCCAGCGTGAAGGTACCTTGAGAAAAACCCATCAAAATAAAAGGGGAGATGCGTTGCCAAAAACAATTGCTTTTGTCTGTGAAGTGAGAAAAGAGAGTATCTGGCTAAAGAACTGTTGGATCACTAAAGACAACCATAGGATTACGCGCGGGACTGGGAAGGACCACCAGGGTCAGCCCAGTCCCTTGAAGATTGGAGTCTTCATCACCACGTCACCTCCAAGCCGACCTTCCAAAAGCTCATGCAGAAAAAAAAAACAAACCAAAAACAATCCAAAAGAAAGGTGTCCCTCCTCCCAAGCAGAGGTTCAATTTGCAATCTCTCCAAAAAGACTTGTTGCCAACACACCAAATATTTACACTTACACCAGTATGAATTGCAACATATGCATAACAAGGAATGTTAAGTTTCCTAAATTCATCAACTTAAAAGAAAAAAAAAATAATCTCCACTTCCCCCTTTCTAATCATTTACAAATCTATGCCCTTGGGATTACGGTTCACTTCTCCCCCAGCCTCGCTGGCTGGAGAGACTCAATGAAATCCTGACACAGCAGCAACTGGAGTTAAACACTAATTATTTGGGCCTTATCGTTCTAGGAGAGCAGCAGGGAACCCTGTCCCCAACCACGGGGAGGCCTGGCGAGATCACAACAAACGTGCTGCGCTGCATTTTTGCGTCTGAAGAATGAAAAAAATCACAACCATTTGAACGTCTCTCCCTGGAGGGGAACAGTACTGCGAGAACACATCAGTCAGAGACGAACTTACTGCTAAATACTCTGGTAATTCAAAGAAAACCGAGCACACAGCACCTTCGAGACGGTGATTTTTGGGGACACTGGGCTTTGACATCCTCAGGTTGCTACAATTTATCCTCAGGTACAGACTGTTTCGGTGTAATGCCCAAAATTTAACTCCTTATTTGTTCATCTTCTGAAAGTTGCACTAATTAAATAATGAGCTAGTATCAAAAAAGTGCTAAATCACAATTGAATGTACTTTTTTTTTTAAAAAGAAACCACAACCAACCAACCCCAACCCTTCAGGGCATAACTGCATTTAAAAACGAGACGGGTGCACAGGAGGCTGGAGAAGGGCGTTGTCTCCAGGTATTCAGTGCGGAAACGGGAAGAAATTGTGTCCTTGCCATAGAAATGTCAAGTATTGCAACGCCAGAGTCCTCTGTGGGGGAAGCGAGCTTTGTACCGTCGGGAATACTTGGCCACAACCACTCGGGGGGGGTGAAAGATCCTTTGCAGATTCTTCTCCTTAAGTTATTTCCATTCGCTCTAAAAGAAGCCTGGAGTAGTTTGGAAACCCAAGGATGCAGACTTACCCTGCAAGGCTTCTCCCGCTGGAGAAAGTTATTTCCAAGAATTTGGTGTTCTCTACTGTTCACCCAGAACCGAAGCAGATTTAAGTACCATTAGAGATGCACACACCACTCCCACTGCTAAGACTTTCTACTGTACTCCTTGCCGACTGCGTGGATTCTCAGTAAAAAAAAGGGTATTTTCTTGTTTGGTTTTTTTTTTTCCTCCCCCCAAAACCTGCAGTGCTACATTTAAACCGTGAACTGGATTTGCTCACACGTTATAAAATAACAAAAACGGGTCGAAAGACGTTTGTCTCAAACTAGAAAAGGTGACATCGCTCTCGGAAGTCTCAACTTTTCCTTGCTAGAAATGGAGGGAGCTGCTTTTGCTCAGCCGGTGGCCGGGATCCCTCTCTCCCCCCTCTCCTTTGGGAGCCCCCACCGAGCCCCCGCCTCCGAGGCAGCCACCGGTGCCAGATGGAGATGATCTTCGCGTCAGCAGGTCACTGCTTCCGAGGTCTCTGCCCCGTTACTACATTTCCGTGGTAGGAGACAGCTGCCCGGAGATCAGCTTTTCAGAGGCAAACAGAAAGGAAGATAATGGAATGAATGATGTTCCGAGTCACAGGAAAACAAGCTCTGGGGAAGATGAGGCCGAGAGGAGACGAGAAGCAACCGTGAGGGTTATGGACGCGTGGTGGAAGCTCTGGAGTTGGGGCAGGGCTGGCTGTGGCCCCGGATGGTCACCCTTGGAAAGGCACACGCTCTAGTGACCCAGCGTGGAAGGAGGTGCCCAGGGACCTGCCCTTCCCCACCGAGACCTCAGAGCCTCTGAAGGGAACGTGTGGGCAACTGCACGGTAAATACTTACACCCAAACTGCACCACCATCGCTAGCGTTACTTCAGCTTCTCTTTGAAGGATACGGAAAACCTCAGGGCACTTCTTACAGCTTGGAAAGATGCTGATCAACCCCAAACCCAACCTCTCGGGGCACCTCAACCAGCAATACTCTGCTCTCCACAACTGCAGCGCTTTGGGCAACTGCAGCGTGACCTCTGCTTTGGGGGTCCTTAGGCAGAGAAGCGCTGGCTCTATGCTGAGGGGCTCCATGGCATATGAAATATATGTACTAGACTAAGCTTTCAATTTTTTTTCTTTTTTTTTTTTTTTTTAGACAATCTTTTAAGTCCTCTCCCTGGGGTTCTCACCAGCCTGGCCCTTATTTTGAAGTCAGTTTGCTGCTCAGTGCCATTAAGGCACAAATGACTTGGGAGATCAAACTCACTCCTGAGAAAGAGCTAAATAAAAGATTTTGAAACATCTGATTTCACCTCAAGTTTGGGGAGACAGAAGCTTTGAGGGAACCGCTCTAAAGCCCCAGCGAAACTCGGACAAGCTTCTTCTCACCCCTAAATACCACGTGCAAATAGCCCAGCGCTGCTGTTCTGGCCAACTGGTGATTGTGAAGGGAGATTTGGGATAAATTCTAAAAGCTGTTTTGGAAATGGAGCTTTACTGGAGATCCGAGCGCAGCCTCTCCCCTGTTGATGTCTAAGATCTCCCCCCAGAGGTGAGCTGCCATCCAGCCCTTCCTCACAGCTCTAACACCGACCCAGCATCACCACCAGCCTCCAAAGCTGGGCTGTGAGGGGATTCGGCCAAGATGTCCAACCCAAGGGGGAGTTGAGACACTGCAGCCCCTCTCTCGCTGTCCCCTCTGCCCCGGGAGAGGGGTGGCAGCCGCTGCCTGCGAGGACATCGGGGTCCCAGGGGCGCCTTTGCTCGTCTCTGCCAGTGCTGGAGCTGTCGGGAGAGGGAGGCCGAGCGCTGGGGGTTTGCTGCCACGGTGTGGAAGTCCCAGAGCCTTTCACTAAAGGGTCTGAAAACCTCTGCGAATGCAGCGAGCCTCTCACCATGAGAGGAGGGTAAATACATCCCCATCCCGGACACAGGGAAACAGATAAAGAGAGACAAAGTTCCTTGGACGCACAGCAAGCCAGGGAGAAGCAGCACCAGAGCAGGAGTCCTGCCTCCCAGCACTGTGATTCATCCTCCTCCTCCTCCTCGGTTTCATCTCTGAGCTTTACCAACTCAAGCAAAGGAACCAGGGGTAGGACCATGGATTTCTGAGGGGCTTTCACGGGGTCCTGAACCGCTGCATGGCATTCCCCGCCCTGCCCCGACCTCTGCCAAGCGCCCTGCGGTCTCCCACAAACTATTCCCAGTCATATTCTGGAATTAAAAGCTGCTTCTACTGAGATACACAGAAATGGGGACGTTCTCCCACAGGAAAATCACGCGCACTTGAGAAGCTGCCAGAAAAGGCAGCGGTGGCCACTGCAGAGCCATCTCTCAGTGAAATCCTCGCTCTCAAGGACAGAAGGTGACAGATGTTTCAAGATCCCTGTAGCCCTCGCGGTGCAGTGGTTTGCAGACTGAAAACAAGCTTTGGGATCGGCAGCAGACTGATTTCAATCACGTTTCTCCCTTCGGCAAAAAAAAAAAAGGTACATCTGGGAAGATGCTGAGCACCACAGAGCTCCGACTGCTTTATCGGACCTCTACCAGGGCAGCATCCAGCCCTTCTCAAAAACCCTCCCCAACATGGGGCTAACAACATTTGCCTTTAAAAGCTTAACCTCTTCACGCTACGCCCAGAGCTCGGTGAGTGTAAACAGAAGGACTACGGGGGGAAAAAAGTCCTGGGAGGGACTGAAATGCATGCAACCGAAACCGCCCCCTCGTCTCCGGGAGGGGACGGAGCTCACAGTGGGAACGATCACAGCCGGCCCACGTCAGTGCTCCCCAGCGGAGCAGGTTTTCTGCTCCAGGCTTCCACGGGAGAGACTGCGGGCGAAGGGTCCCGGTGAGGAAATCTAGTGAACGTGTGTTATTTGCAAGACAGCATCACAGTGGTTAGTGTCGATTCGAGTGGCAGGTAAGAAGAGGGGTGAGTTCGCTGGAACAGTACGCAGCCGTGGCTCAGTCGGGAAGAGGAGGATCGAGGAGGAGGGAGTGCGTGCACCGCGGAGACAAGAGGTCTCCATCAGTCCAAGGATAAGAAGGTGAAATAGAAAAAAAAAAAATAAAAATTAAAAAAAAAAGGCCTGGGGAGTGTCACCTTGCCCCAGGGATTCACAGTGCCAGAGCGAGGGGAAAGACGTGAAAACGGCAGGCGGCTTCCTGGATCCACATCTCCGGTTCCCCCAGCCTGCATCCCTCTGCACCTCCCGCCTCACAGAGATCTACCAGCGTGTTACCCTTGTTTCCGAGTAAGGAGAATTCACAGTGTTCAGTAGTGATCAGGTACAAAAGCCGTTTAAAGTCTACAGTCTCCTAAGTGCTGCTGCCTTTGACGTAGTGCCTACGCGGGGCTCAGTGCGAGCAGCTGGAGGGAGAGGGAGTTTAGAACAGCAGAGAGATCAGATCGCAAAGGCACGGTTAGACTGGGTGGACGCGGGGTGTGTTTGCTTTAGAAGATAGTGGTCTCATACTTAGTGCTGAGGGTCCGCTTGGAGTCCTGTTTGGGGTCCACGACCCAGGAGACGCTGGCATGAGACTGGGAGTCTTGGTCCGCTTCAGGGGGCTCCAGCTGGAAAAGAAGGAGAGAAAGGGGCGCGTCAGGTCGGCCGTGCTTCTGCGACACGACGAGCGGGGATTCAAAGCACGGAGAGGCCGCTGACTCTGCCTAACGCCCATCCCAAAACCGTGCACGTGTGCGGGGAAGCGGCTCTGGCTGGGGAGGCCTTCGAGTCCTTCGCGGCTAGAACGTGCCTGGCCACGTCAGTCTCAGCCCAGCACCCCGAGATGACTTCCCGAGTCAGGCCCGCGAGCCCCTATTACCGTGAGCGACAGCTTCGCTTCGTCTCGCGAACGAGCATGAAAAACTGAGCGCTATAAAGATGGCACTATAAAAACAAAAAAAAAAAAAAAAAAAAAGCAAAAGAGGCAGAGGGAGAGAGAGGGAGACAGCTCCTGGCAGGTGAGCTCCCGCGTGATTTACTCTCCTGACCAAGCGAGGCTCTTTCATCTTGTCCTCCTAAATCAGGATCCTACGGGAAGGTTAACAACACCAGAAAGAGCAACGCGGTTAGTCGAGAGCTGCCACTCTCCATCAGCGGGGGCGGATCCGAGCCCTTTCTCCCTGGGGAATAGCTGAGCCCACGGCGGGGCCCTGGAAGGAGCAGGGAAGGCAGCGGGAGGCAGGACACGGGGACCACAGCAGGAGAGGGGGGAAGCGGGGAGGCGGACGGGGCAGCCCGGGTCGGTGGGTGATGGAGGATGGCAGGAAGGAGGGTAAAGACCTTGGCTCCGGGACTAACAGACTGCAGCGGCAGGTAGGAGGGGCGGTGTGTTGTACAGGTGTGACAGTAACAACAGCGGGTGTCGGGAGGGAGCGGCACCTGAGCGGGGGGAGCAAGCAGAACACAGACAAAAGGAGACATTAAAGGAAGGCAAATGGCTTATGCAGCAGTCCCTGCTCCTCAACAGCTCCAGCTTAGGCTACAGGGACGCTCCCGTGCTGCAAAACACAGGTTACCTACCGATCTTAGGGTGGTTTCTGCGGGGTTTGCACGTGGAAGCTGTGCTGGACCCAGCAGGGCACTTAACCCCCATCCCACCCAGGCTATTTCCACCTCCGCCTGCCCTCATCCTACTCTCATCCTGCCCACAGCAGCGCCACGGACACCACAGTAGCAGCAGCACCTGAAGTTACAGGCACCGTGGCCACATCAGGGCCCCCACCACCACGAAAGGGGAGGTTTAAGCGTGCGGTGCCCAAGAGAAACCCCAGCTCGGCCCCCGCCGACGGCACCCGGCCCCGCGCGTACGTACTGCGGATTTCCTCGCGCCGGCTCGCGGCTTAGGCACCGGTTTGGAAGATTTCGTTTCAATCGTTTCTCCTGCTGCAGCGCCCAGGGGCTTCGCTCGCTGGGCTTGGAGGGCCAGCTGGTAGGCGACCTCGAACGCCTGCCCCAGCGTGAGGATGATCTCGTACGTCAGGTTCTTCGGGGAGACCAAAGGAAACACAGAGCTGTTAGATGCCTACGAGCCACCTGCGAGTCCACGTGCTCAGCAGCTCGCCCTGGAGACGCCGACCTCGGCAAAGCCCAGCACCTTTCAGCAGGTCCCATCCTGGGGAAAAGCCGCTGAGCTCCTGCCCCATGGGGAAACCAGCACCCAACCACCTCCACCCTCCCGCAGCCCCGGCTGGTGGGACCCCCCGTGAGCTCCCTCCAGCATCGCAGTTTAGCAGCGTTTTGCATTGTAAAGAAAATTAAAAAAAAAGCCCAAATGTCTCATAGAGCCCGTTCTGCTCAAGAATAAAAGCAAGTTATGCTTCCACACTCTCAGTGAATTAAAAGGCTGTTAAATCAGCCTATTGCACTCAACGTAATTGAGAGCGTATTAGGGTTTTGTTCACGGCATATTCCCCAGGAGGGAAAAACTCCTGCCCTGCTTTATTCAGCACTGGAGGCCACACTAATGACACCAGACACGTATTCTCTCTGTCGACAGAGCTCCAAAGCAAAAGCATTTTGAGCCGGGACTCAGAAAGGAATATTTTAGGGTAGAAACAGGTAAAAGAGCCCTAGAATGGAACAGATCCTGTTCTGTGACTCGCCAATAAAGCTGAGGGATGAAGTAAGTGGTCTGCAAAGGACCACAGCGCGCTGGGGGGCGAGATGCGATGACCCACTCACCACATCCACGGTGCTGAAGACGTGGCAGTAGTGGTGGCTGGTCTGCAGGTCCTTGGTGATGTAGGCGAACGTGCAGAGATCCTCGGGGTCCTGAGCGGCGCAGGAGATGTTCCGGATCTCGTGCTCAGCAATGACATTCTGCCGGGGTCAACCACAAGCACTCGTCACCCTTCTGGGGATGGCAAATACACCCGGCAAACGGTGGTCGTGGCAAGTGTGTACTGGGGGCAGGGAGCAGGGGGTCCCCCAGCCAGACCAGTCCTAGCTCCCTCCCACAGTAGGAATAAATGGCAGCATGGTCCACAACAACCAGTTTGCCCAGCCCTTGGCATTCAGAGAGCCATCACCACCTCGGTGCTCTCCTGTAGCGTGGAGAAACTGGGCTCCTCAGGATCAGCCGTGGCTTCTGTAGCCACTAGATATGACCCGGAACCACCCAGAAGGTGGGACTGTAGGTCTTGTCCCCCCGAACACCAGCTTGGAGGCATCTGAAGCTCACCTTGTTAGAGGCATCGATGAACTTCACCCCCTTGTACGTGATGGACAGTATTATGGTCGGGATCTTCTTCATATGCTCTGTGGATTTCTTCAGAAACAAGACCATTCGAGTGGTCAGTTGTGAATAAATGCTCCTTTGTCACCACCATCCCAGCCCACCCCAGAGACCCCCAGGCCACTGCCCCACAAAGGCAGCCCTTGGGGGTCTTGGACCAGGAGGAGGAAAGCCGGCTCTTGGTGGAAGCAGAGGGGAAGGGATGGGGATCTGAAGTGAACCCAGCACCTCCTTCCCCAGTGAGAACACCCGTTCTCCCACTGCAGAGACCTTCCAACCATGGGGAACAGCGCTGGGGAGGGACAGTTCACCAGTGACAGTTACGTGGCCCAGGCTCCTGCTCAGCACACGGGCAAGCCCGCAGGGTTTGGGGAATCACAGCTTCACCGAGAGCCCCCCCAAACCCTTTCTCCACATCACCCACCACCAGCTGTGAGTGGATCCCCCCTGTCCCCGTGGCCTCCGTACCCTCATCTTGGCGCAGGCGTCCTGCGTAGACTCTGTCCCACGGAGGTCTTTGATCAACATGGAGCCCAAGTACTGTTTGGAAGAGAGAGAGATGTTCAAGGTAATGCCAAGGCCCCACGAGTGACCAGTAGCCCCAGTTTGGCAGGGACAGGTTGCCCGGGGCGGCGGGGGAAAGTGTGACAACCCCCCCACATCAACCTGACCCCAGAGCCTCCTCATCCTCACCACCTCCACAAGCCAAAAGCCACTTACATTGGCCTCGTACCCGCAGGACTCGAAGATGAGCTTCTCCGGCTGATGCTGCCAGTTTTGGACTGGAGCGTAGGGGGCAGCCAGGCTGGGGGGGCGCAGGGTCAGCTTTGACTCCCGACGGTCCTCCTGGAAGGGAAGAAACGTGGATGTGAAGCCACAACAGGGCCAATCTGGATTGAAACACGGATCTCGGGAGGGCTCTTTGGGCTGATGGAATTGAGGTTCCCAGTGGCCACATCCCACAGGGGCTGGGAGGAGGCAGCGGGCGCTGATGGAGGTGGGAGTCACCCATTTTCAAGGTGAGACTGAGACATAAATGAGTTGCTGGCTCGAACGCCTGAGGGAAGTGGTGCCTGAACAGCTCTCTGGCCCTCTGTGCATCTCCCTAACTCCTTGCTGGCTCCAGAGAGGGGGGAGCCTGCACTGAACCGCACAGAGGGGCCCCCAGGACACACAAAAACCACCCACTGACCTGTGCTTTGTAGCGCTCAGCTCTGGAGTAGGGAGTAACCTCGGTGCCACGGTCGTGTTGCCTCTTCCCGGTGTCCCCGGAGGGCAGCAGGAGATCGGCAGATCTGCCCGTGCAGGAGTCGTTCTGGCTCAGGGGCGACGACGTCTGGGACATCAAGTCCTGGCACTAGAAACAAGCGGACACCGGGAACGGTGGCGGTCAGGCTGTGCCACAGCCCTGCCCACCCCTCGCTGCCCTCCGCAGCCTCCGACACAAAGGGTGCAGAGAGCAGAGTTAAGGGGGTCAGCTCCTGCCTCAGTGTCACCGATCCCACCATTTATTTTCCGCTTGATCCCCCGGATTTGCTCGGGGGTGGTTTCAGGTGGGTATCTGCAGCCCTTTCTGCCGAGGAGACCTCCCGCCAGCGGGTCCCAGGAGGGCAGGAGACGGGGGGAGGCTGCGGGCGGGCTCTTTCCAGAGGAACAACCTCCGCTAAAGCGCTGAGCGAAAAAGCACTCCGAGCTGCTGACGATCAACCACCCCAGGAGAAAAGCCTCGGGGAGCCCAGCGAGAGATGAGCCCAGATGCCTGACAGCCTGGCTCTCACCGCAGGCAGGATCCGCTGCCCGGCCGTGCCAAGGGGGCCGGCAGACAACGCGGGGAGCTCACAGCTGCAACGCCCATTAGTCCTATTCAACGGGCTGCCTTAATTTGCCATTGACGTCCTTCCGCTCCCCACGCCGGAGCCAGGCGCTGGATCCCACCAGCTGTAGCACCAGGAAATGCTGCAAATGGGCCCATTCTCTTACGCGGCCTCCCCCCCTCACCCCCCGTCCAGCGTAGCAATCAGGCCATGCTGCACCAAAGACACCCCCCCGCTACGACCCCCCCTTCAGTCTCTTCAGTCTCAAGAGGACGTTCCAGCCAAACGCAGACCCTCAGCTGGTTATTGCCCTTTTTCGCTTTTTTTGTCTGAAAAAGAGGTGGTTGAGCAGCGGGATGAAGGCGCAGCGTTTATACGTGGCACCCTCCCAGCTCCCGAGCACACCCTCCCAGTGCAGAACCAGTGTGAACCCTCTCTCTTTTTACACCTGAAACCCAGTTTTTTAAAAAAATCCAGTGTGAGTAAGGAGGACACAGCAGCCCAACCCACTTCGGCTACGACTGTTTTTTGGTTGAAACCCTCTGCGCTGCCCTGGTGAGGCCACATCTGGAGCACTGGGACTGGTTCTGGGCTCCCCAGTTTAAGAAGGACAGGGAACTGTTGGAAAGGGTACAGCAGAGGGCTACAAAGATGATGAGGGGACTAGAACATCTCTCTTAGGAAGAAAAGCTGAGGGACTTGGGTCTTTTTAGTCTGGAGAAGAGAAGGCTGAGGGGGGATCTGATCAACACCTATAAATACTTTATAGGTATACCCTTTGGTGGGTGCCAAGAGGATGGGGCCAGTCTTTTTCCAGTGGTGCCCAGGGACAGGACAAGAGGAAATGGGCACAAACTTGAATATAAGAAGTTCCACCTAAACATGAGGAGG
>JAOXJK010000013.1:2782294-2795038 GCA_025774025.1 Xenus cinereus
CAGGGTCAAACCCTTCCCCCTCCTAGGGCTCCCCTCCCTGATCCAGAGTCCCCCCCATCTCTCCTGGAGCCCCTTTAGGCACTGGAACGGGCTCCAAGGTCTCCCCAGAGTCTTCTCTTCTCCAGGCTGAACCCCCCAACTCTCTCAGCCCCCCCTCCCAGCAGAGGGGCTCCAGCCCTTGGAGAATCCTGGTGGCCTCCTCTGGCCCCGCTCCAACAGCTCCATGTCCACGTGAAAGCCCTGGGTCTCATCTCAGAGGCAAGGCTACACCCTGAGCTCTGCGCAAGGATGCAACTATGGCATATAAGCTGCCCTGTGCACCCCTCAAGCGCACAAAAATTTTTAAAAAGAAGGCTTTTTGTTGGTTGAAGGCTCCGAGGGTGCCCATTTGGTGGAAGAGCAGCAGCAGACTCTGCTGCGTCGAGAGCAAACGCTCTGCATGAGTAAAAAAAGCTGCTGTCAGAGGCAGCGATCGCTCCGGCTTCTGCAGCAGCATCCCACCAGGAAAAAAAATATGAAAACATCCCTCCCCTTTCTTGCTCACACATTTTAAGCCAAAGAGCCCCATTTAATGTGCATTCCTGTAACAGCGGGAGATTGTGTGCTCGGCTCAGGGGAAGAGGGAAAGGATTAAAGGCAGCTCAGCTCCCCTGACACGCGCCTTACCTGGCACAAGCCTTTTTGCACGCTACGGCTCCGCTGCAGGAGCTGCCAGAGGGTCCTCGGGGGGCAGCGTATGTGTGAGGAATCCAGCTCTGAGAGGGATGTGGCTTTTAAAGAGCTTTTTTAAAAAATGGACAGAAAAGGGCTAGAGCAAGCGATGAGATTTCTCCTCTAAGCCTGGAGAGCAAAGCGTTGCTGCCCTGCCTGGGGGAGCAAAGGGGGACACAGGAAGGGACTGACGCACCAAAGCAAATTAATGTCACATCTCGGGTGCCAGAAACTTGCAGATTCCGACACCTCAGTTCTCTCTGCTCCCCCCAACCTGCCCGTCCTGGTGTTCTGCTCCCGAATTTTTCTGTGACGCACCGGGTGCCAGAGCTGCAGGGGGGGCTGGAGGAGGAGGATGGAGGACGCCTGGAGGAGGATGCTACCCAGGGCACAGCTGGCAGCAAACCCTTCAACGCTGATGGATAATTTTCACGTAGGAAAATTAAACAAGCTTGCTGATCCTATTTACGTTTTCACTCGGGCTTGTTTTCCCAACGTTGAGGCACTTTTGGTGCTGATCCACCTCAGCACAGCAATCCCTGGCAAGCAGAGCCACGTCCCAGACCAGCAGCTGGGGCCAGTGCCAGCCCCAGGGCAAGGCAGTAGGTGTTCTCCCACTTCTGGCATCTCTGATTTAAGGAAAACTGCTTACTGTGGAGCAAGGATACAAGCTGGTTAAACACTGTAAAGCCTACAGCTTTCTCCAACACTCCTTATTTTTATGTGTCACATTAAATTCCCTCAGTGCCAGTCCGTACTCTCAGAGTACTTAACAAGGATAGACAAAGCATAGCAGCCCCGAATAAATCGTTACAGTCTATTGTGCACGAGCCTCCGCTTAGAGAAAAGTCCTCTAAACCCATCCAGATTTCATCTCCTACGAAAAAATATAATCTGCCACTAAAACAGATAATTAAATGCAAACACGCCGGAGATCTTTTAACCTTTGCCAACCGAACAGATGAGCCGTTCAAACCAGACGTTCAACCTGTTTGTATTTAACACGCTGTTCAGACGGAAGCCAAGGGGCAGAGAGATGCTCCGCCTGGGCCACCGCTGACACCTGCCTCCGAGCCACGCTCCTCCGGGGCAACTGCCGGGGGTTTGGTCCGTGCCCTGCTCTGCTGGGGCTCAGGAAAACCCACTTCTGCTCAACCAGGCAGGACTTAGCACAGAAAGCTCCTCCCAGCACAGGGGGTTACAAGCCATGGAGCCCCAGCTGGGATCCTGCCATGGCTTTGGTCCTTCCCTGCCTCTCCCTGTGTCTCACTCGCTGCCGGCCCCATCCTTCCCGACCCGCGTGCCACCGGCTCGCACCGGGCACCTCAAGGGTCTCAGGTCTGTCCCTGGGCCACTTCTTGGCTGTCCCGAGAAGGGGGTGACACCAGACACATCCAGTCCCAGCTCACAGTGGAGAAGGGAACAAGGCGCTCACCGCCAAAATGAAACAAAGCCTCTTCGTTACAATGGGAGATTGCCTTGACGCTGGGCTGCAGAACTGCTTTGAGGGGGTTTTGGGGAGGTTTTTATGACTTGTAAATAGTATCACTATATAGGTTTTTGTTTGCTTGTTTTTTTTTTTCCTTGGGTTTTTTTTTTGGTGGGTTTGGTGGGGGTTTTGTGCGGGGAGTGGGTGGGTTGGTGTTGGGTTTTTTTTATTTTTTATTAAACAAAGGCCCCCTTTGATGCTGCCGCAGGGTCCCAGGCTGGAGGCTGCCGGGCAGCGGGAGCTGGGCTCGGGGTCAGCCCCTCTGTGGGTGCTCCCAGGAGGGGGCTCAGCAAACCCCCGCGGGGCAGAGGATGCTCCCCGGGACTCGCTCTGCTCTTACCCTCTGTGATCCTCCAGCAGCGGCCTCGGAAATGCCAATTAGAATCAAAAAGACTCTCTGAAGACGTATTTCAGACTTTATCCGTTGCGACAAGTGCTTTTTACCTTGCGTGTTTCTCCCAACTGCGGGGCCGAGCGGAGCTCGGGGCTCTCGCTTTCACCCTCACCGGGGACCCCCGAGAGCCCCGTCCATCCCGACACCTCACCCTTTTCTCCTGACGTCCATCAGGAACTAACTCCACTGCAGGTGGCTCGTCCAGGGTTTGTTCCTAGAACACACATCCCTGTGTTAATCCAGATTTTAGTACAGCACCACACACATGCATTAATCAGTCTTGGTAGGAAATCTCTTTGGTGATTTTTTACTCCCGGAAGGGCTGCGATGATCCCTAAAAAATTCCACCAGGAAGAAGAGGCTGCAATGAACAGAGAAGTGCATTTTTCCCCCTAAGATTCAGCTGCACAAACTGGAGATAGGTCAAAGAAGGGACTATTTCTCTAGAGCAAATCCAACTACCATGGGGTGAAATGCATCAATGTCCTCCTCTGGCCCCACCACCAACCCAAAGAGCCTGAAGGATCAGCCCAGCCACAGACATCTGAAATCGGGCAAGATGAATCCCACCCCCCGGGTCCAAACTGGCTGCCAGACTGGGATTTCATCCCCCAACTGGGCCTTCAGCTTCCTCAGAGCTGAATGAAGCCACCTTCATGGAAAGGCACAAATACAGAGGAGCAGGAGGGGCACCTCTGAACCCCATCTCTGCCCCAGAGGACAGAGATCTGCCAGGGACCCCCGTTCTCCAGGGAGCCCCGAGGGATGCTGGTGCAGCCGACCCGCCTGTGGAAACATGAGATTTTAGAGAAAGACTCTGCTTTAGCCACGCTTCACATCTTGCACTGTAATTAAAGAGCCCGCAAGGCTCCAGGTTTCTCATTAAAGGGCAAAACCCAAAAGCACGGTCAGAGGGTACACCGTAGGAAAGTAACGTCCCCTCCTGTGAGTGAGGTGACCCCAAAGGCCAGCGTGCCAGAATCTGAGCTGCTGAAATCTGCCGGCCATCCTCCTCCAGCAGGGCACTCCGCAGGCACTTAACTACCCAATTTTCAGATGCTGCTGCTGCTTGGGCAGAGCTTGGCTCCAGCCCATCCTCTCTTCCCAGCGAAGGAAGGGCTCCGGGCAAAGAAAGTTTCATCCAGGACGGGTGGTCTCACCCAGCCGGCACCAGAGCTTAACGAACCCCGAGGGTCTCGCTGAGCCCCCGCTCACACCGGCGCTGCCTCCGCTACCAAACCCGGCCTTAGAGACAGCCCAGGGAACGGACGGGGACCAGAACGTGTTTGCTATTAAAAGCAACAGATGCAAAACCCAAACACAGCTTTTCCAGACTACAAAGGCTTCCTCAAACATCTACAGCAGAGTGCCTTCAGCTGCGGGAGCCAAAGCATCCATTTCTTCTTTAGATTAATGCATACAAAGCTCTTTTGCTTTTTCCCCCCCTCCGTACATTCAAGACAATTCGCATCTCGTCAAGGATTTTGCTGCCGCTGCTATTGCTTTACTTTTGGCAACCAAAAGCCCGGATACGGGAGATGGAGACACAACCAGCTCACCACAGACCCAGCCCAAACAGGGATAACACACAGAAAACAGAGGTTGCACCTTCCTTAGCCTCAACTCCATTTAAGTTTCTCCTTTTCAGATGAAAAAAGGATGAGAAACCTGCATTTTGGTCATCTTAGTTCTGGCGAGTGGGAGCTTTCAGGAGCTTAATGCAAGGAGGCAGTACAGGGTCTGCAGTCCAGAAGACTGTGGCTCAATTACGTGCCCAGTGAGGGGATTTGGCGAGCCCAGCGTGGCTCTGCTGGAGTTCTGGGTTATTGCCACTGCCAGGCTTGTACAAAGCCACCAGGCTTCCTCCCGAGGATAAAGGATGGCAGAGAAATTCACAACGACGAGCTGGAACGCAAGTTCTCCCAGGAGCTGACAAAGCCACCGCAGCCAGCAAAGAGCTCCCCGTCCCCAAATCTATTAGGAGTTAACGACAAAGTGCATTCTGTCCCTTTTAGGGTTTGGAGGCTGCAGGTTTGGCCTCATCCAGCCCCTCGGAGCTCCAAACCCACCCGGGCAGCCCCTCCCTGCTGCACAGGGGCTGTAAGAGATTCACACGTAAGAGTAAAAAGCCCCGCTAATATACCCTGTTCAACAGCACAAGAGGAGGTAATGCCTCGTTAACGGACTAATTTATAAGCTTGTCCTAGAAACAGACTTGTGTTCTCTCTGCATATCTGCGTTATATATCTGTATATCTGCTTCTCACCCCAGATCCCCAGCGACAGCACAGAACATCACCCCCTTTCACAGCCAAAAAACCAAAAAAGCTAAAAAAATCCCCAAATAGAGCCTTGATAACATGCAATGCTGAACACCAACAGCTCCGTCAGCCATCCCTCCAACCCGCACCGGGGGCTTATTTATCTCAGAGCAGGGTGATGACCCCAAAGCTGGGACCAGCACACCCCGATTTCAGAGCCGGGGACCAGCACGTGGCCACACAAATAGGGATTTGTAATTTGCCTCGGGATTTCATGCCTTCCCTTAACAGTATCTGCAGTTTGAGATAGTTCAGTGGAAACCGTCGGAAAGAAGTATTTGTTTAGTTAAGGGCACGACAGCGAAGCCCCAGCTCTTCACAGAGCCCTGAGTGTGGAAAGGGCTCGTATACAAAAACCTACAATAAATCCTAGATTAGCACACAGCCACTTCATTTTTGTTTAATTTTCTCCCCCATGCAGGCTGGCAGCGTGACAATGGCAACGGAGGGAATCGGTCATGGTTGTCAAGTTCAGGCAATTTTATTGAGAGGGAAAAAAAAAAAAAATTAACTGCTACTTTAATGGCTTTTTTAATGTTTATCGGGCCTGGAGCTACTAATGAATCAAATTTAAGTATCCTCTAAATTGCTAGTTCTGGTCCACCCACTTTGCTTCTCAAAAATCCACCCTGAAATCGCTGCTCTCCATGAAGTCCACGTCCATCACCTGGGGAGGGTTTCCCCGGTCGGAGCCAAAATGCCCTCTGAGACGCCGGATCATTGCACATCCCCGCTCTCACCGTTCCCTTTCCCAGAGAAAAACCCCTAAAAAAAACAAACCCCAAACCTTGGCGGAGAAAGCCCAGTCCTTGTGAACCACCCAAGCAGCATCTGAAACCCACTGGAGAGCTGTCAAAAAAAATTCCATTTCATTGTAGGGACGGGTTCCCGCTCAGACGCTTGGCAGAAACCCCCACGCGAGGGTCCAACTCCCCTCTCACCGGGGGCTCATCCAGGGCATCACCATCATTCTGGGGACCAGGCAGGAAAGGCATTTCCAGGAGGTTGGCAGCACTGACAAACAGTAGACAATACTCCTGTAATAATGCGGCTGATGTATTCCCCTGCCCATCTCATAAAAAGAAATGAAAGCCTTTTCAGTAATAAATCTGCCAGCCGGCGAGAAGCAGGCCAGGAGCTCCCCAGATGTGATTAGCAGTTGGGAAAGGGTGGATCTCCAGCACGTCTGGGGATCACAGAATCGCCTAGGTTGGAAGGGACCTTTAAGATCATCTAGTCCAACCATCAACCTAACTCTGACAAAAAAAAAACCAAAACAAAAAAACCCCACCAACATTAAACCATATTCCTGAGCACCATGTCAACCCATCTTTTGAATATCTCCAGGGATGGTGCCTCAACCACTTCCCTGGGCAGCCCATTCCAATGTTTGATAACCCTCTCAGTGAAGAAACTTTTCCTAATATCCAACCTGAACCTCCCCTGGTGCAACTTGAGGCCATTTCCTCTTGTCCAGCTCAGCAGTATTTACTCCCACCCGCAGCATCTCCACACGCACCGATTTACCAGCTCGGTCCCCGCACGGTGCTGCAGGACAGAGCTTTGGGAAGACCAAGTCCAAAAACCATTCGAGATCTTCTGCCTGGATGAAAAGAGCTCAACCCCGAGCCCACCTGGGATAACCCGCCCACAACCCATGATTTAATATATTAAATCATTCTCCACTGGCTGCAATCACAGCAAGTTCTCCCTTCCTTTCGCCAAGTGCAGGACCAGTAAAACCTTCTCGGTGGGATCTCCGATAGGTTTCTGTTCTTCACAGACCATTACCGGGTGTAAAACGCTACTGGAATATGTCAGTTGAGTTCTCCCCAGATGGCTACTATGAAATGACAAGTTTTATATGAAAATAGAAGAAAAAGCTCGGGGCGCACACATTATTCTCTGAGCACGCTAAGAGCCTGGCTGCTGCCCAGGGGACCGGCATCTGCCAGCCAAGCTGGGGAGTCACGGAGCAGATCATGCAAACCAGAGCTGGGGTTCAGCGAGGACACTGGGAGATGCCCCGTGCTCTAAAAGGGGGGGCATCGAGCAAAAATGAAGATGGGGCAGATGTCAGGCAGCACCCAAACCACCGGTGTCGGGGGTGACGTGGACCCAGCTCCGTGTCCTGGGACCCAGCCTGGCAGCCACACTTCAGCTCTGCTCACGCATCGAGCCAAAGCCTCCACTCTACGGTTTTATCCACCGTTTGCTCACACACACACACACACAGGGGAGAGAAGAGAAAAGCTTTTTCGTAACGAAGACCACCGCAGGCTAATCTAACATGGCACTGAATTACATTTAATCGAATTAATGTCAGTTCTCTAAATTATTTGCAGACACCCCGTTCTTCCAATGCCATCATTTTTCTACCACTTCTCCCCAATTATAAAAAAATAAAATAAAATAAAAAAACCAACCCAAACAGAGGAGCCCAGGGCACTCCATGAGGAGAACAGATTTCCATTTCTGACGCTGTCTCATTGAATCAGCATTAGCTGCTTTCCACACACTCCATGGGAATCCAGGCTTGAACAATAATGATAATAATAAAAAAAAAAAGCCATAAAAATGGTTTATGTTCTCTTTTACCTGCTCATTTGTGAATCAAAATGTCTTTGGACTGAATAAAAAGTTCAGCTACAGAATAATGGTACAATTGCCAGAGCATGTGAGGTTTGCCCTTCTCAGATGTCAGCCCGAGAAGTTCTCTGGGGCAGCAGCAAACATTCAGCCCCCCAAGGGAAGGGAAAAGCTTTTGCAAACATCTCGGACACATTTATGGGATCTGTGGGATCACAAAATACTGTAGTGAGGGTGCAGGTAATGGCATTTCCTTCCCCACTTCTGCAGGGGAATTCCACCATGAGTTACTGCAATTTCTTCTTATTACACTGACAATGTCCCTTTTTTTCCCCAGAAGAGCAGAGTCCAGCCTGGCCCTTCCCCGTGGTCATTCCTGGGTTTGGCCCAGGGCACTGGGACGCACTGAGCATCTCATGGTGCAAAATCAGTTTCCCATGGACTTCCCGAAGGGAGCATCTGCTGCAGGCACCGGTGATGACAGGAGATGCCATGGACCAACTCCTGGAGCAGCAGAATCCCTCTGGGTTCATATTCCTGTGACATTTTCCCCTACTCTTGCAGCTCCCCCAGCTCGTTACTGGTCAAGGACAATTAAGTCGATTTATAGTGCATTTTTCTGAATGGCATCACTCACTCACTGCTACGGTTTGCTGATCTGACCTTTTATTTTCCTTCTCTGGAGAAGGATGGGTCTCCTGAAACCCCTCACGAGGGCTGCATTCCTCCGCAGGGGAGGATGCTGGGGCATCCCTGGCTCATCAGCGCCGTTAACGCTCACCACGAAATTCTGCCGAGGACTTTATTCTACTCACAAAGCTGTATTTTTGCCAAGTCGAGGACAGCACAGCCCATGCCCAGCAATACTCCGCCGGCAGCTTCAATCCAGCAATGTTTACCCACCGCACAAATAAACCTTTCCCCTCTAATGAGAGAATTCCAGCGGGCTGCGAAGCAGAGAAGGAGAATTTGAAGCTCCATCTCCATTTTAGCTTTTTTTAAGCCCCGGCTGGCTGAACAGCCTGCTCTTCGAATTAAAGCCCCCCATTAAAGGCAGAAGTTGAGTGTCACAGTCCCATCGCCCCGAGCCAGCAGCAAAGGTCACTCGGTGGCAAGGGAGAGGATGAGCAAAAGAATCTGCTCCCTCGGACTGGAGAATAACGGCAAGAAAATCAGGGAAAGCCTCTTTCTTTCCATTGCACATAACCCAGCACAACAAAGCGGCTGTAGCCAACTTAAAGGGAATATCAGAGTTTCTCCAGACACAGAAACATGGCCCAATATGCAGATGTTAGTACTTGGAAAGAGAAAACTCGGTCTTTTAGAAAACTAAGCTACCTAAATCCATCTTTTATAGCCCTTTTCTTCCCTCAGCCAAGCCAAAAGATTACACAGAATCCGAAATAAATGTAGAACTTCAGTCCCTTCCCAGAAACACCTACCCTGGCAAGTAAGCTTTGATGTCACGTCACATCGATGTTTGACTAATCCCGCTGACTCCTGTCAGCAATACCCTCCCCTGGCTGAAGTCAATTCTCCGTCAAGATCCTTCCCTCTGAACCAGTCACAAACGGTTCTGGTCGCGTTTGACTGAAACGGGGCAGCGTCACCGAGACGCTCTCCTGAGCCACATCAAAGGCTGCGGCGTTGGGTTTTTATTCTGCAGATTTAATAAGAATTTTACATCATGGGAACACTGATGGAGAAACTGCGTTCAGTGCTGGAACGAAGCAATGCATCAGTGAGCCTGTCTGCAGCATCCCATCCCATCCCCATCCCATCCCCATCCCATCCCCATCCCTGTCCTCATCCGCATCCCATCTCATCCCATCCCCATCTCTGTCCTCATCCCCATCTCTGTCCTCATCTGCATCCCATCTCATCCCATCCCCATCTCTTTCCTCATCCCTATCTCTGTCCTTATTCCCATCCCTGTCCCATCCCATCCCCATCCCAGCTCCAAAACCCCCTGGAATCTGTGTCCCAGCAGGATGACACCCACTGCGTTCGCCCACCAACACTCGTGACTCCCTCCTCCTCACCACGCTTGTGTCCACTTGTTCTTCCCCCATAACCAATTCCCAAGCCCTGAAAAACCTCTCCGAGTTCCAAAAGCGAGAACGTTCCCAACAAGCCCCGACACCGTTCCAAACCAACCGATGCTACAAATAACACTCTCTTATTTGTTCTGAATTGCCCCAAAAGAGGAGCAGCATTGGTAGAGCCAGGCAGGGGGTCAGTCCCAGCTGCGGCCATCACTTTTACCAAAGCACAGCCAAACTGCACCAGGAATTTTTAATTTGCTGGGAATTGAAGCACTGGTTTCACACGTTTGTGGACAAGGGGTCCTGCCGGAACACGAGCCTCTGGCTCCAGTTGTCCCAGCTGAAAGCTGGAATTCCCAAGAGCAGAGAAGCTTCAGCTCGACATTCCCAGCTCTCTGCTAAAACACATTTCTCCCTTCCCTTTTTAGAGGAAGAGCTGTAAAAAAACAGCTGGCGTTAGGGTTTCCATCTCCAGCGTGACCCTGGAGGTCTCCGATGTCCCTTCCCGGGGATGTTGGTGGAGAAGTCCCTGGAGGGAGCGGGGTGATGCCGGGCCACAGCTCGCCCAGCGCGATGGCTGGTCCCTGTCCTGAGAGCTAATAACCCCATCACCTACTAACGAACCTCCGGATTCCTGAAGAAAGGGCACTATGACTCTTGGAAACAACCCGTGTTTCTGCCTTCGGAGATTAACAGCTAATTAAGAAGTGCAATATGTTTAGAGAGCACTTTTCAAAATCACTTTCATGAATCACTTCCCTTATATCTGGGGGGGGTGAGGGCTTTGGTAATAACAAGGGGCAAATTCACACCGGAGCCAAGTGAAAATGCACAGGAAAGGAGGAATTCCTGAAACCAGGATGGGCTGAAGTACAGGTATAAGAGCACTAAAAACACCATCCGAGCTTCTGCACCCCCCAGTTTTTGGCTCTCCCCGACTCTGCACTGCCGACTGGGCAGACAGTATATTTTAAACACCAATTTTTCTAAAGTGTAGAAGGGCAGCAAGTGCCCCGGTGCCAGCAGACGCTGGATTTCACCCACTGCAGGTACAGGATACGCTCTTTGTCACCCTGTTTTCTTAATCCTACTTTAAGTTCCCATCTCCTGCAGGCCGAGCACTCCCCGTAAGCACGTTAAAGATCTCTCCCAGGACGCTGCCTCTGTTTTACAGCAGTAGGATCACTACAAATCAGTTTGCCCTCGCGATGCTTTTCTCCTCTGCCCGACGTACCAGCTCCTTGTTCGCTGGCAAACGGGTCCCCGGGGCCCCCGGCAGCAAAGGGAGCATCCTCGGCGCGCTGAGAAAACCTCACAAAGCGAAATCCTACACAGAAAACAAGAGCGTTTCCCTATCAAAAGACTCCCAACTTCTTAATTTTTGCTGCTACAACTTAATTAGCCTCATAGCCCATCTGGCAATTTGCAAACCATTACCCGGCATTCTTTGGACCTTGAAATATTCAACGTAACGAGGCCCTAATAGGGACTAATCCTTTCACAGAAAGCATTTAACTCCAGGAAAATAACGCCACTTAGGTTGAAATATTCTTCGTTAGTGATTGAAAGTGGCAGTTAATAAAGAAATTGTTATATAAAAAAGAAAAAGGAAGGGACAGCCTGCCCTGCCAGGCGCCGAGCATCCCAGCCCTCTCCCCGCGCTACCCAGCTGCAGTGTTTACAACAACTTTAATAATTCATCTGAGAACATCAAAACCGCTACTAAAAGCAAATTAACTACATGTTCCTCATTTGTACCGTAGCCAAAGGTTTTACTCCCGCGTCAGAAGCTGAAGGCAAGTAACACGGCAGAGGAGAAGACTCTTAATAATTCAGCTTTCCTACTGGGCTGACTGCATTAGCTTGAAGTTCCCAGGATGGGGATGGAAGGATTCCGAGCCAGTCCTGGCACCGCTGCCAGAGCCAACTTCCTAGGAAAAGGGATAAGCAGCAAAATGGAAACCAGCGAGGGTTTGCAGGAAATCTTTGTGAAATTATTTGACCTTTTAAAAATTGAGCGAGGAGAGCGTCCCACCTCCCGGAACCAGCAGAAGCCGATTTCCCACACTGGGAGCTGTGACCGAGCACTGGGTAGGGAAGAAAACCAGTATTAAAAAGCCACATACACCATAAAATCACCTTACGGGACACGTAGAAGGAGCCTTTGCTTTCATATTATAAATGACAAAATTCTGCATCAGAAAGTTTGCAATTGTCGCTATTTACTGCAAATAAGCCCAGTCAATAAAAATTCCTGATTCCAAGCCTCCAGCTCCTCCCTCTCTGGGGACAAGTGGAAAGTTAATTGCCTTCGTTATTAAACTCCTGTGCTGAGAGAGGTCTTATCACCGCACTTGTCAGGCAGGGCCAGGCAGAGCAAAGGCTTTTTTATCTGCTAACTGCTGGAGTGACAGCAGCCCACTGATACCACGAAGGTCAAAGACCCACCAGCAGAGGATCCCAAGCAGGGATCTACGGGGTATTATTTAATTTAAATTCATCATACCATCTCCAGAGCATCCCTGAGGTCACATCAGACCACCCCAGTGCACAGGGGATGCTGAAACCTCGAAGGGAGCTGGACACCCCTGCCTGAATGCAGTTGGCCAAGGGTCCACTGGAGGGTTGGGACCAGCTGGGTGGGATTTGGGGGGCGGGGGGCCGCAGAGCCCTGGTCCTGCACGGCTGTGGGGGGTGCCCAGAGCTTCTGCAGTGGCAGCTCACCCCAAATCCTCCCCAGGGAAGAGGGAAGGTGCCAGGAACAGGAGATGGCAGAGGGTGTGTGGCAAAACCATCGCCTGTCACCAGCAGTTCCTCCGCTGGAGATGCACAAACCACAGTAAAAGCCGGCTCTCGGGGGGGAGCGCTGGCCCCGCCAGGCTAAGGGGACACAAGGGGACACGAGGGGACACGAGGGGACAAGCCACCCACCACGGAGGCCAGGAGTAGGGCTGGATTCACAGTATTCAACTTTTCAGGCTGCTCGGAGATCCCAGGACATTCACAAGGACATTTATCCTGTTGGCCGGGTCATTTTTTAAAAGCTTCATTACACCCTGCCTTTAAGCAACACCACCCCCCCCGACGCCACACTCCCTTGCCCCCCCATCCACGCCCCATCCAGGCTTCCCTCCTCGCTCCAGCTGCCCCTCGGGTGCCCTCACCACCATCGGATGGACCCCGTGTTTTCCGACCC
>JAOXJK010000013.1:2821689-2836877 GCA_025774025.1 Xenus cinereus
AGCTGTGGCTGCCCCATCCCTGGAGGGGTTCAAGGCCAGGTTGGAGGGGGCTTGGAGCAACCTGGTCTGGTGGGAGGCGGTTGGAACTCGATCTTTAAGGTGCCTTCCAACTCTAACCATTCTGCGATTCCATGATTTTCCTGCTGTCCCCGGTCAGTTGGACTAGTGAGAACAGGCACCCACAGCCCCGAGCGATGCTCGCTCAGCCTCTGCCACAGATTCCATCTGTCCACGGACACAAACAGGTCCCTCCCCAGGTCCCCAAACAGACGCAAGGCCAGTGGGCAAAGTCCTCAGCTCGTCTGCTACAGCTGCACGATGCACAGAGCTGCACATGGACCGCTTTCCTCCTCAGTTGCCTGCATAAAGACTATTAAAATTAAGAGAATAATGCATCTAAATCTGCCATTGTTTCCCCTCAACACAGAGGAAGAGCCAAATCATTGCTAACAGGAGCGGCTCAACAAGGTTTTGTATCAGCCGGGTAAATTCAGAGGCTGCAAGTTGCATCTGATTCAGAGCAGCTGCATTATCCCATTCAGGGAACTAATTAAACCTCCAACAGCAGCACTATATTTATGTTTAAATCTCATTGTTGCCATTATGACCAGCCAGATCAGCCCCTTTCTGCGCATACAAATCACTGCAAAAGACCCCAAAATGTTCCCCACAGGTGCATCTTTGCCATTTCTCACCAGTAATAGGAGTCTGCTTTAGGATATTTTATAGCAAGAACTGGCCTGACCATATAAACTACCACCAGCAGCCCCGTTTTATGCCGATTCTAGAGAAAATTGCTCTGCCCCATGAACCATGCCCCTCCTGCCAATGGCATCAAAGGGTGCAAGTGTTGCCCCGGAGCCAGGATGAGACCCCACGTGCCTCGATACATACAGCCTTTGGAAATTAAGGAGCAAATCAAGCTACAGGCAGTGAATCACCAGCTGCTGGTTTGTCCCTCTTCCTATGAGAATATTTAACTTTACACAGTGTTTTTCCACGGGAACAAAAACATCCTGCAAAAAGAGGCTATCGCCACCTCACAGATGGGGAAACTGAGGCAGAGAGGAGACACCTTTGTCCGGAATCCTTCAAGCTGGTCTGTGACAGCCACGAGACCCCACAGCAAACCAGTGCTCCAGCCACAGGATGCTGCTACCAGATAAAAGCAATTCCACAAAATGTTTAAATTACGCCAGAAACCAGGAAGACAAATAAAACCATCAGGTTTTGATAGTACAATATTTTTTAAGTTAGACCTGCCCCAGTGGAGACAGATGTGAATTTTTCACATTCTTTCTCCAATTTCCTCCTAACGGGAAGGAAAAGCAGATTTTCCTCCTGTGGCTTGTTAGGCTGACACTGGGTGGAAATGATGCTTTTTGTTTACAAGCAGGGAAGCAGATCTGCGGGTTCATTCCTGGGAGCAGAGGAAGCCCAGGCACACTAACGCCTTGACCTCTGCTAGGAGTCAAGCTGAGCAGCACCAGAAAGTCAAAGGCTCCTTCCCTTTCAGCATTCACTGTAAACAGCTCGGTTAGGCATGAAAAGCACAGTCAAAACGAGCCAGTCCTTTCAAACAAACCTTCTGCTGCAGGATCTTTCACTAACAGCCGTGGTACAACTGACCCAGGTAATTAACAGCAAAATTTCTACAACCAAAACAGCTACCGAGGAAAATAGATATATTTGGCAACGCTGAAAGTAAATGTATTTGGCTAAAAACGCTCCAGGGAGTGAGAGTATGAACCGAAGGATGGGCTCGCAGCAAGAAGGGATTCCTGCTTTGCTTTTAGCACCTTTGATGGCTCCCTTTCCCACAAAAAGATGGGTTTTCTCCCCGAGTCGGGACGGGAGAGGCAGCTGAGCATCAGTCGGCGCAGGGAGGAGGAGGAGGGGAGCAGGGGCACGGCCGTCCCAGGAGCTCCCCCGGCTCCACACCCCCAGCACCACGCCAGGGCTTTAATTTCCTTTCAGTGTACAAAGAGTGGTTCATCCCAGCTTATCTCTTGTGCAGCGCCGCCGCTCTACCAGCGGAGAATCATCTCCAAAGAATGTTTCAGTAATGCTGCCGTGCTGAATTTCAGAGGGACACTTAATCTCGCCCGAGTGGTTCACTAGGGCCAACTTTCTGAGCATGAAATATTTAACTATCCGTGGGCCTCCTGTACTATAATAAAGTGACTTCTAACAAGCCTCTGAAATAAATATGTGAAGAGGAAAGCGGGAGCTATTAAATCCACAAAACACAGCCTAATTACTCTCTTCCTTCCATCCCCACGAACCCAGGATGCTGCTTATCCCCCCCACCCTGCCCAGCAGCAAGGGCTCAGAAACAAAACATCTCGGGATGCTGGGAGAGTCCCCAGGGGAAGGATTTGGAAAGAGGAGGTCAACATAAAGATCTGTGAGGAACACTTAGCAAACTCTCCCTTATTTTGGAGAGGTAAAAACTGATTGCCTGAAAGAAATCAAGCCCTGTGTTTGAGTAACTTAAAAAAAAACCTTTGAAAAGCCCCTCACTTCTTGCAGTTCTGCTTCTCCCCCACTCCATTTAACTCTCTCTTTTGGCATTTAACGCCTTAAAGACTTAGAAGTGAGCATTTGTCTGTTACTGTGATGTGAGAGTTAGTAAAGGTAGTGAACCCCCCCCTCGGACCCCCCTGAAGGGATGTGGTAGAGAGGAGCTCACGCTGCACAGCTTCATCCCTGGCACAGCAGCTCTTAAGCGAGGTCAGCCTTACCTCGTCCCACTCCGAAGCGAAGGACGGGGACTTCTCCAGCCTCTTTTTCCCGGTGCTGCAGTTGGAGAGAGATTCGCTCCGGCTCCCCATGGCATCGTCCTCCGTGGGAGAGCAGGTCAGGAGATCCGAGTCCGATTTGGACAAGCTGCGGCTGAGTTTGAGCTCGGCTTTGGGCTTGTTCCCCGGGTGGGCTCTGCCCACAGCTCTGTCCCCCTCTTCCTCGGCACCGCCGGGGTGCTGGAGCACGTGGGGCGTGACTACAGCCTCAGGATCCGCCCGGGTGACGTGCGTGTGCTGGACGGTCGCGTAGATAACTTTCTGGTTTTGGTCCGGAGAGCTGGTCCGTACTGGTCCAGGGGCAGGTAAGTCGGCATCCTCCAGCTGCATAGCAGGTGGGTGGCTGGGAGCTTCCGTCCCTCCTTTCTCCGCGGAGGAAACCAGCCTGAAAGGGTCCTCGCTTATCTCACAGATCGGGGAAGAACCGTGAAGCAACCCTGAAAACTGCTCTGGAACCTGGATGTCCTGGCCGTCGGCAGAGTCCTGGCTGCGGCTGCCACTGCTCCTCCTGTGGTCTTCGACGGGATGAAAACAAGGAGGGGGGAAGAATTAAAAACATGGAAGAAGCAGCAAAATTCCAGCTCTCCCCCTGCCCTCCCTCAGCGAGGGAGGGAGAGATAAAGAGAGAACAGTTCAGTATTGTTCCGCGTGCTCAACTTGTACCCAAAGTCATGGCATTTATGAAATTCCAAACACTGGCCTGATTTATGCAATCTGGCAGCTCTCCTTGTTGTTTTATTCCTGTTAACACTAACTATCAGGCCTTGCTATATAAGGCTAAGAGAAGTGCTAACTATATCCTGCGGAGAGAGCAAGTGAGGTAGGAGAAGCGGAGACGGAGGCTCCTGGAACATCTGATACATTTCCATAAAGGCCAAAGTGTTATTTAGAGCAGCGCTCCCTGCTCTTGGCACGAGCTGCTGGGTGGGAAAACTGCTGGACTGTAATCAAACCTGCGAGCTCCAAAATCCCTTCCCTTAAAAAAAAAAAAAAAGCCAAAAAAAAAAAACCACCATGCACTGCTTTCCTCCCTAGCGGTTTCCGAGTTTAACCTCTCCTCCTTCCTCAGGGGAGAGAAATAAACAGTTTATGCAGTAAAAAACACGATCCAAAAGTCTCTCTCTTGCAAGCGAACCGCTGAAGACAGAAGGGGCTGATGATGGACAAAGGCTGCGTGGGGTACCGGCTGTCCCCGAAACGTGACACTGCCACTCGGCCACTCCTGCGCCCCCATCTTTAATATCAGGTACCAGGGCCCCGGATAAATCATGAATAATTGACTGATGCCAATCACCAAGAGTGTGCAGACATACGTGTGCTCACCTCGGTCACGTTACACACGTGCGTTTGAACCGTAAAAGCAGAACTCTGTAAAGGTAAGGAGTGTAACTTGTGTTTACTGAGGATTCCCGTACCTGCCCCTAACTGCTGGCAAATTTTAACCGCTTCCATTTACTGCTGAAGAAACACCCTTCAGCCTAAGGACCCAAAAACTGACGCTGCAAAGGAACAATAAAGCAAAGCACCCCCATAACGCGGCTCTGAAAGGCAAGGAGGATGTCTGGATGCGAGGAGGAAACTGCTCCCTTTGCAGGACAGCAGCTCTCGGCAGCCACTGCAAAGGAATCCTCATTTCAGCGAGGCAAAATACACTAATGAATTTTACTTATCTTTAAATAAAGCAGCCTATTAACAACACCAGTGAGATCAACTCCTTCCCCCCCAGCATCCTTTCCAGCACTAGGCTCGACCGGATCATTTTCAAACCCTGACACCCATCTGGTTTTGTGGTCTGTCCTCACACCAGAAATGAGGCAGGAAAGGACTGAATTACTCATTTATCTCCGCCAGCCGCTCCAGATCCCGGGGTCTCGTGTGCCCTGCGTTTGATGAGCGCAGCTAGTCCCTCTCGCAGGCATTTGTTTACTCCACAGAAATGCTAAAAAAGCCGTTTGCTCAGTTGGCAGCTGAGTCAGGAAGAGCCAAAGCCCGAGCGGAGGGGAACTGCCAGGGCAGCGTCGGCGGAGCTCGCTCCTCGCCGGGCTCAAGTGATGCGAGGGTTTATTTCATTCTGGATCCTACAAGTTAAAGATTCCAGGACAATGAAGTAGTTGTTGATGATCTCGCCCGGGCACATCAAACCACAAGTTCTGCAGCTGAAGTTGCCAAGGGGGAGGCACGTCCCCTGCGGGCAGGTGGTGTCTCCAGCATCACTCCTAAGGTTGGTTGGGCAGCACCAACCCCAGCAGAAGATCTCCAGACCAGACTACATACAGTTACTTTGCATAAAGTTATGAAGCTGTAAGGCTGGAGAGAAACCTTAGAAGAGATCAGACACGCTGCGTTCACAGGACAGACTGCTATTAACAAGAAAAAGCTACCGACCTGGTGAGAAGACACAGCGTTGACAGGACAGTCACATTAACCTGACAGGGAGGGAAAAACTTTAGCAAAATCAACAGCTTTTCTTCTTAACCTCTTTCCTGCCTTGGAAATAATTTTTTCCATGCCCCAGCTTAACCTTTACTGACATTTCTGCTGAAGGCACAGAGGCGGCTGCTGAAAGTTTATGCCACGTGCTGGAACACTTGGGTGCAGCCAGAACAAAGTGCTCCAAATCCAGCTCCAGAGACTCACAAAAGGACTCCTGTTGAGCAGAAATCACAGCCACCCATTCAGCCTCCAGCCGACGAAGGAGGACTTCAAAATACAAGGCAGCTGCCAGGGAAGGAAGGGGTGAAGCAAGGACAACAGCGCTTGCCCAGAAGATGTGAGGAACATCTTGAAGGAGACATTTCAGAGCGTGTAAGAGGCCTGAGCTGGAAGCTGCCAACAGAAGAACCAACATTGGCAGGGAAGAGCAATCTCACTCCTTATCAGGAACACACAGGGCTCCCTGGGGGATCCTGGGGTTTCAAGGAATCCTTTTGGGGTTTCAACCTAAAAGTGCCCCAGGATGGCCAGCAGAGAGGCCGGAACAACCACTGGCCACCTCAGGAAGGTGTGCTTTTTGGGAATAAGTTACTGACACGATACAACTGATGTGCTGGTAGTTTTTCTCATGGCAAAAATAATGAACAGTACTCATTTTTCAAGGGTGCAGTGAATTTGGAGAAGGGGAAAATAATCTTTAGGTGCTAGAAAACCAGAGAGACACCAGTTCTATCCACCTGCTGCACTTCAAGGGATATGAAAGCATTCTCCTCCAATTACACCTTTTAACTCGGAAAGGGAGACATCCTTAACACAGAGCCTTCTGTCCAACTCCCTGAGCTCACTTTACACCCAAACACAGACATCTGACTGGTCCTCACTTCTTCAGCCAACGCCTGCTGCACCCACAGGAGGAACTTCCAACACCCAGTGGGAACAGGAACCCCTTTCTGGGTCCAGGCTGTCTGCTTCCCAGGCAGGATTCAATTACGAGCTCCCCTGCCAGCAGCCTGATGATCCCAGACGTGAAACACTTCCCTAAACTCCGAGCACTGAGCTGCAGCCGCCCTGCCTCCATCAAATTTCTTTCCCTATATATCATCAGCAGGATTTGTTTCATGCCCCTGGATTAGGGGAATGAAGTTGTTATTGCAGCTGCTTTTTGCTCAAGCCCCTCAACCTTCCAACTAGCGAAGGCACGTGCTAGTCTCCAGCTTTCACACAGAAAAGGCTCCCCATGCCACACCATGCCAGCGTTTGTCAAGTGAGGAGCATCCTGGGGCACAGAAGCCAGCAAAGAAAGGGAAGCTGGTCTTTAGGGTGCTACTCCAGAAGTGCAAAAATAACCTTCAACTGCAGTAAAACCAAAGGCTCATTTGCACAGCGAGATGCTGCACGTCAAACCCAAAAGTGTACAGTACGCTCCTCTATTCATCTTATTGTCATTTTGGGCAGAGTGTATCGTCCAAAATCTACCTGAATCTGACCTGTGCTCATTTGTACTCCCTCCACCAGCCCCCTTTTAAGAAAGGGCAATTAAACACCAGTCTAGTTGCTTAGAGAGATCACTAATGTGACTGCACAGGAGCTTCTAACTACATCATGACAGGAGAAATGCAGGCTTGGACCCGAGACACGGGAAAAGGGTCTGTCCTCCAGCCCTGATAAAACCACAGGGCCATGCAAGCGATGGTTGGTTCTACACCATCACGCATCTCACAGCAAATCAAGAGGTTTCTGTCCATTCCAACCTTCCTTTGCGATACCCATGTGTCCCTGTAGATTCCCTACAGTGATGCCCACCCCACTGCTGCTGTAGCCATATTCCAGCTCTGTGACAAGGTATTTTCTTTAACTCTCTCAGCAGCATGTCTTGTCTTTTATCGTTGGGTCAGATACCTGGCTCACAGCACAGCCATACACCTGGTTGAGCCAGTACAACCATAAAGAGCAACTCCAGCAGGAAAAGAGGCAGAAGTAGGGACTTCAAGCCGGGCTTCCTATGGAAGCAGCACAGCAGAACCTGGACAAACAGCAGTTTTTAAAAACCCTCAGAAGGAACCAAGTCAGTCCTACCTGCAGCTGGTTACTAAGGATGACTCTGCTGAGAAGGAAGAGAAACATCAAAACTCAGAAGTATTTTCCGTATCCATCCTCCAGCAGATCTCTCTGAGCACAGCAGGAGTTGTGCAGTCTCCTCCCGGTCAGTTTGCCACTTTTGCCCTATTTACAAGTCCCGTTAGGAGGTCTGAACGCCCTGACTTCACGCATGCGATTGCACGTAGTTTCCTTACCAAAGGGGATGGGAAAGCATTTGGCTCCAACCACTTCTGATCCTCTGCCCAAAACATTAGGCCAACTTTTCCTAGTGCTCCCATGTGACAGCAAACTGCTTTAACCTACACAAAAGGCAACCAAAGCCAGGCGGATAATACCACATTCATCTACTCACTGGATACCAGACAACTTGCAGCAAGAGGAACAAAGGCAGCTATCACAGATGAAAGGCACCATTAAAAACAGCGGGCCTGAAATTCAGCCTTTCAGCTGCCCTGAAAAGCCCTTCTTGATACCCTGTGAGGATCACAGTCCTCCTCTCCTGACCAACGGCTCCTCCAGAACTCATCAAGTAACATCTAGAAGCCCAGGCTCTCAGATCAAGGGCCAAGAAGCAATTCCAAGCCAGGCTTCAACCCCGTTCCTTGTCCTGGGATTGAGCTGCTGCCTTTGATGCTCCAGGACCCTTCTGATCCAGAGGTGGGAAAATTCTCCAACACCCCAATTGAGGCTTCAGTCCATCACTCAGCCCTCATTCAACTTTTTGCCAAAACGATTCTGCTAGTGCCTAAATGCATCTTCTCCTCCACCCCCACCAGGATAAAACTCGCATTTCGTGCTTGCTGTGTCTGCTTCCTCTGGCATCTGACCCCACGGACTGCAAAAGCCGGAAACGTTTCCTTTTGTTCCCAGTGCAATAAAGCGGATTTCAGAGCTGATCCACCCTTCCAGAGCAGCCATGAAGCTCATGTGCAGAAAGACACAACCTGTAACGTTGGGACAGAAGGCAAGGATGAGCACCACAACGGAGAAAACCAGTCGGTGCCTCGTTTCCTGCTGGGGTTGGGAAGCCCCAAGTTCCCGAGAGGACAAGCGACCGGTGAAAGATGACATGGGGCCCTGGCAAAGCTGAGCTGCTCCTGCAGTACTGGGGGAGCCGGGGACACTGCCACACATGGAGCCATGCCACAGGGAGCACTCTGAGATGTTTGGGAAAACAGCTGGTACCCTCTGGAGAAGGGGAACAATCGCATCCCTTTCTCCAGGTCCACAATGAAGAGCAACAGCCCTGGCAAGCTTAAGAAATGCAAGAGATGAGAAATACATTGGCTGGGACCCTTCCCCCAGGGAGCAGCTCTTCTCCTCCACCAGGTAGAAGGCTCCACTGCATTAGATGTAGTGCTAATTCCATTAAAAAGAGCGAACAAATCCTGGAAGATGAGAAAACTCAACTGCACCCCTGGATTTCTCCTACTACAACAGTGGAAAGGGCTCTAGGTTTGTTACAAACACAGTCATAGATTGCAAACCCTGAAATCACAGCTATTGCCTTTGTAGCTGTACGTTACAAGACAGGACTCTGCTCTGGATCCTAAATGGGCTGAAGATGCTTCCTGCAACCTGTCCATGAAGCGGGGCTTAGAGGGCCTGTGGTACTGATGTCTTCAGGCGTTCAGGGCAAGAGATTTGCATCGAGAACAAGCAGATGAAGTACTTTGAGATTTAGTTTTAAGCTGACACATGACACACCTTCACTCCTATTAATCAAGCCTCAGCAGGGTAGCCAGAGGAAGGGGCAGAGCCCGTCAGGAACAGCTCACACTTGAATAACCAGCAATAGCTGTGCACTGAAAAGGCCCGAAAGCTCCTGGTTCAATGGCTGTCACCCAAGGGCTATTCCTGGCCGAGACTGCAAAGCACCAACATGAAAAGCATCCCAACTTTGCCTCCGGCAGCAAGTGGCTTTGGCAAATCCTGGTGGGAAACCAGTGACCTCTTGTGCCACCCTATACAAGCCAGGAGGGCGGCAGGACTCGAGGAATAAAAGCTATCACGCTGCGAGAAGGGAAAAAAAAAACAAGCTCAGGTCTTACAGGGCAGTCAATGAGGCATCACATGGAGTCCACGTTATCCTCTGTTCATCCCCAAAGTGAGATAGTTTCCAGGTTTAGAGTACCCAACTAAATGCTTCCACAAATTCCTGCTCAGGACTTTCGAGTACAGCAAGAGATGTTTTCCCTCTAAACAAATCTGTTGTTGTTGTTGTTGAAGGGAAGCCAAAAAGCCCAGCGATAGCCAAGCACAAGAGACAAGGTGTTCCCAGAGCCTTTGTAAAGCACAGAAGTCCCTCTGGGAGAAGAGGGCTGAGCTCAGAACTTAACCTGGCTACATGGTAGATTTTCAGTCAGCTCTAGAAAGGGACTTGCCCTACACACGATTGTCTTCCTCCTTTGTTAGTGTACATCTCGAATTAGCTTGAACACACAGCGGGATGTTGATTTTAAGACCAGGATAGCAGGGCAAATCGTCTGCCGATACAAACGTGCGATCCCAGCAGATCTTTGAATTCAGCTGGATGGAGAAGACGGCTCACTCAAACGCTCACTTTGGTCCCTCTCACTTGTAACAACACGGCAGAGCCTCCCACCCCCCTGCAGTTACTTGACCGTGCACAAGATCTGCTTATTTTTTAAGTTAACAGAGTAGGTCCTCGCAATCTCTTAGCTGTCAAAATAGCAGAGCTGCCCTTCCTCCGTGTACAGTTTGTACAGGAACGTTTAGATCTCTCCTTTATAAAAAGTGAAGACTACCAGGAAACAGAACAATTGCGATCCAGACCCCAGCCGCCCCACCCAGCAAAGAGTTTAATTGTTCCAGTTACTCTCTGCCCTCTCTAATTTCCCTTAAACGCATCTAAGCGAACAGCTCTGCTTTTTGGATGGTCACTTACCTTTTGTTTTCCTATCCACCGCAACCGGCTTTTTCGTTTCTGCTGTAAGCAACAGCTCGTAAGGGTGTTCCTCTTCCTCAGCTCCGCTTCCCTTGCTCTTTCCTCGTGCAACAGAGGCCTAATGAAAAACAGCATCATGTAGAGCTCCACAAAGCAACGCTATTTATCCCGGCAATAAAGCAACAAGGCCTCTTTATGCCATGGTTTAAGCAAGGAATTGGCAGAGGCGACACCTTCGCTTGTGGAGTGTGATCTAAAATGTAATACTCTCAGAATCACATGGGGTTGGAAGGGACCTCTGGAGATCATCTAATCCAACCCCCCTGCCAAAGCAGGTCACTCCCCTCACTTCTTTTTATTTTTCCCCTCAAAACCCCCCAAATCCCCTTTATTTTCTAGTATTTAGGGCTGCTGACAGCTTTGTAGCAACTGACCAATTGATTCCCTCTGCGAGGTCTGCAGACAGCCTGGAGGGGGGAAAAGAGCTGAGACCGTTATTCCTGTTCATCCCAACTCAGACTTACTGTTGCAGTTGGAATTTGCATCGTCATTCACTATTTAGTTGCTGGCCCTATTAGGACATGACTAATAAAAAAAAAAAAAGAAAAAAGCCAAAATCCCTTCCACCTTCTCAGAATTCTCAGATCTCCCATTTCTAACCTCGGGATGCTTGGCATATTGAGGACTAAAGAGCCCTCAGGCAATACTGTATAAACTCAGCTTAAGCTCAGGATGTGCTCATTTAAATCCCCAAAAGCCTTTGATTAGAGCTTGTTTGTAACATTGGCAGAGGCTCCAGCAAGCTGCTCTGGAAAGCCACCATCCATGGACAGGAACGCAGTCTTGATGCAGGATCCAAAGTAGTCACGCTGCAGACTCACACGTGTTGGTCCACCTCAATGCCAAGGGTGACAGGCATTCCTCATCCTTGGAGGGTGACCAGTGCCATCCCAGTGCTAACAGGGCCAAACTGGGCTTCAAAACAGCCTGCCCACATGGTCAGCTGCCTTTCAGCACCATCTCCTGGCCAGACCTTGGCAGGTTGATGCAGCCCAGTCCCAGGAGCCACGTGCTCCTACAGGCAAGTGTGGTGGGGTCAAACCCAAGCCAGAAAGGAACAGTCCCTACCCACTGCCGAGCCAGGGCAGGACAGGTCCAAACAAAACAGCCCCCCAAGGAGGGTTCCCGTACTGCTCATGGGCTCCTGGAACTGCCACGGTCTAGGGAGCAGACTAAGGACCACCTCCAGTTTCACAGAATCATAGAACCATCTTGGTTGGAATGGACCTTCAAGATTATCAAGTCCAACCATTTCTTCCCCAAAAAGAAAGCATCAGAGTTGCTTCAAGGGCAAATAGGTACCTCACAGACTCACAGTTTGGCTTGGAAGGGACCTTCAGAGGCCATCTAAGTTCACCCCCCCTGCCCTGAGCAGGGACACCTCCCACCACACCAGGTTGCTCCAAGCCCCCTCCAACCTGCCCTTGAACCCCTCCAGGGATGGGGCAGCCACAGCTTCTCGGGGCAACCCGAGCCAGGCTCCCACCACCCTCATTGTAAAAAATTTCTTCCTTAAATCTAGTCTAAATCTCCCCTCTTTTAGTTTCAAACCATTCCCCCTCACAACAGGCTCTGCTAAAAATGACCTACCCGCGTGCAATCTAGGCAGGACCTCTGAATCTCAGGGAGTCTTGGAAAGACACACGGGAGTCAGCAGCACAGGAGGAGTCCTGCCTCCGTGTGCTGTTTCTGCACAAGCCCAGCTGGCTTTTAAATCAGCTTTCTCAATGGGAGGAAACGGGTCACGTCCAGCAAAGACAGTATTTATTCTACCTGCTTCAAGCACGAGCCGTCAGGCGGATCTGCTGCTTTTCAGGTGAAGGAGCTCATAACGAGCAAATTAAGGAAAAAAAAAAAACCAAAACCCCGAACTTCTGACCAGATGGTGGCACAAAACCAGCAGACCGTAACAGCAGGTAACAGGCTCTTGCTAGAGATCTTGGAAAAATACTGCACAGCAGCAGCCTGTCGTCACAGTTGTAGCCTGGACCTCAGGCCAGGCATTAGCACACTCCCAGGACCCCCGCGGGTGACGAGGACTGTGCTGTCCTCTCTCAAGTGCACCGAAAGCAGCTCTGCAGCAGCACACAATTCCCAGCTTTGGCTCTGTAAACTTTTGTGCGTGCATTTATAGGCCTGGGCACACCGTATTCTCTCCATCTCTCATCCTTCCAAGCTTTAAAGGGAGCCCTGGGTTCAAATTAGCTCAAAACGAAGACCGTTTTTTGCAAGGAGACCCCTCCTTGCTCTGTAGGCTCTGCAACCAGGAGTGACACAACCATCAGAAAAAAACTTTCGTCCAATTCATCTTTCATTTATTTATACACGTCATTCAGCATGTATAAATATTCGCTATTAGCAAAGCCCAGAAATAAGATGTTGTTAATAACGAGCGCACTCTTTAAAGTGTACTTAATCGGCAGCAGTGGGCTTTGAAAGTCTTTTTAAAGGACAACTCTTCTCCTTTCTCTCTCCTCCCCCACCAGAACCACGGATCAAACTGCTGGAACAATCCCGGCGCCTCGGCTTTTGTCTGCACTTCCCTTTCGGAGATGAGTAGTAAACAAATGAAACCGAAGTTTAATTTGACAAGGCAGGCTCTTATTCAGCTGCAAACCCAGAAGGTTTCTGCAGATAGTGAAAGGCGGCACCCCAGCACCTCCAAACAATCTGCTCTTTTGCCTGTTTGTACTCATGTTTTTCCATGATGAAAGTTAAAAGTTTCTTGTTTATGCACATCTGCTTTGACAGATAGTCCCATCTTGGCAACGGAATCAAAAGACTCCTTTGGAAAGCAGAGTTTGGCCCGACCCCAGAACATTCAATGAGTAACTGTCCTGGCCCCGGTGCCAGAGCAGGTCTGGAGGACGGCAGATGCTGCAACGAGACGTTCACAGCGTTCCCCGAGCGTATTCCTGTCCTCGCCTGCCCAACCCAGAGAGAACACGTAAGAGAGATGATAAATAATGGGCAAGAGACAGAAAAAAAACTTAGCGCCCCAGAAAGAGCAAGTAAAGAAAAAAGAATCAGACCCAAACCTGCCGTATCGGTACATCCAGAAGGTCATTTCCAGGCAGCAACACACGCTGCCTGCAAGTTCTAGCCGTGGAATTGGTTGCAAATCAAGATCCCCCCAGCGAATCGCTTTGCCTACAAGTCTATTTGCCAGCAAGATTTCCTTTAATGGATCACGTTTCCAAAGCCCTTAGTGGCAGGACAACACAGCAGGTGTTTTATAATTAAATATGGCCAGATAACTCAGCAGGAGCAGTCAACGCACGTTTCCCTCCCTCGTGTTTATCGTCATGAACAAGTTCAGCTTTCTAATTATGCCTGACCTGTTACCCAGCTCTGCTCTGCCCAGGGCCGGCCACGGGACCGGGGTATCACACGCTCCAAAACCCTTTTAACAGCAGCGGAGACATCAGGCCACAATTTCACATTTCAATTTTACTGTTAATGCGCTGTTTGGAGCTTGGCTCTCTCTATAAAAAGGCAGTTCCATTAAAGCAAATAATGTTTCCTCATGTCTCGCAGAGATTTGACATACTTCAAGAAAACAGAACACATTTATGCCTGGTAGGAACTTCAGGAGATAACACATTTGAAGCAAAGTGTCTGGTGAAACAGAGCCTGTTCCGACAGCGAGAGGCGGGACATTCTCCACTCGTTTTACACCCAACCTACTGCATTTGGAAAAGTAAGGAAATCCACAAGATTTGGGTTTGCTTTGAAGATTTTCCTGGGTGTCAGAGGTTGCCAAGACATGTTTGTGGTTTCACACCCCCATGCACAGGTCTCCTGAAGAGCCCTGGTTCTCCGGAGAACCTCAGGTTCACAGGCAGGTGAATAAAAATGAGCGATAGGAAGCCCAGGAGCAACAATGCAGAATAAAAGAGCTTTAGTTTCATCATAAAGCAGCTCACACAGCATTGACCTCTGCAGAAGACAGCTTTAACATATGCTGGGGCCAGATTCTCGGCTGGATTCAAGCCCCTGATCCCTGTTCACGTCAGCGGGACCCACAAGCCCACGCATCTCCTCCACAGCTGGAAGCTCAGAAGCAGCAGGAACTAACGGCCCTCTGGGTTTCACTCTCAAGTGAAGATGCATTTGGTGGGATCATTACAAGCGGGCAGCAGTCCACATCGCAACGTGATTCAGAGAAATCTCTTCCTAAGGGAATTCTCAGCCAAGAATAGGAAAGTAAGGCTGGAGGTCAACACCGAGGTGCCCTGGAAGAGCCGCACAAAGGAAGTTCCCATGGCGAGAGACAGCAGCAACGCCGGAGTGAAAGGAAACATCCCATTCACAACCTGACTCACGAGGGAATTGGCTCCTCCCAAATTATTAAAACTGTTCTTTAAGCCACACTCCTATAAAACACCCCAGATCAAGTCCCACGTACCTCAGAGGAAGCACCATGGCCTATCTTCTTCTCCACGTGCTGCTCCTCCTCCTCATCGGGCGGTGGCTTGGCAGGTGGGGGTGGACGCTCTCTCTGCGGTTTAAAAGACCACTGTCAACTGCACGTCATGTTAAAGCACGTCCCCTTCTGCTCCCACCAGCACTACGTCCACCCTGCTGTGAACGCAGCATAGTAAGGACCTCCCCAAATTACTCTGGATGGAGGAGAAGTTCAGTCCTAACAGCTCAGAGCTTGGCGATGGTTGCTGCTTTTCCTCCTCACAGAATCACTGAACGACAGGGGTTGGAAGGGATCTCCGGAGATCACCTAGTCCAACCCCCTGCCAAAGCAGGTCCACCCAGAGCAGGTTGCACAGGATGGCATCTAGGTGGATTTTGAACGTCTCCAGAGACGGAGACTCCACCACCTCTCTGGGCAGCCTCTTCCAGGGCTCTGCCACCCTCAAAGTAAAGAAGTT
>JAOXJK010000013.1:2866843-2877737 GCA_025774025.1 Xenus cinereus
CTACTCTACAAAGTTCTCCCCTACACCATATCCCCCAATACTGCATCTAAACGGCTCTTAAACACATCCAGGGATGGGGACTCAACCACCTCTACACACTCTACACACTGTACAGATAAAAATGGTTTTAAACTTCTTATCCAGCAGTCTGGATGCTCTACAGGATTTTCTTCCAGGATGCAAACATCTAGAGAAAACTCTGCCCCAGCACACATTGATATGGAGCATCCAGCTCCACGTCCAGCTTGAGTTCAAGGGTGATCAAGAAAACTGAACTCAGATAATTCATCCAAACTTCTTAAAGGCCGTCTCCCACCTTGTGCAGCAAAGAGACTCCCTGATAAACCCTGAACATCGCTCTCACTCGAGCCACAGCGATTCACTGCAGGAGGGAAAATCATTTTAAATTCAGGCTTAAAAACATGCACTTGAGACGATGAACACCCCGGTACTGGACGGCACTAAAGCACTGCATTTCCCCCCCAGGAGAGGGTGCCAGGCAAGTTCAGGGAACAGCCCTTTGGGAAATAGAACATAAATAGCTCTGAGGACAGAATGCAGGCTCTCCAGGGTTTGCACAGGAGAGAGGGCACGTTCACACACTCCAGTGCCAATTTCCTTCCGAACGCAGCTCCCATCTTCCTGCCCTCTGTCTTTAATTAGGCATTTTACCCCTTCATCAGTCTATCAAAGATCTTTTCTTTGCTGACAGCTACAGTCCCAGGTGGACTAACATTTCAATTTATGTTTTTCTCCCTTCTGCAGAGAGCAGCTGTATTAGCCTCACCAGGCTGTTGCTATAGAAACAAATCAATCCTCAACAGTTTTATTTTTACCAGTTTCTGTGAAATAGGATTTATCTCATTTCCATGACTAAGCTGTATTCCAGAGCGAGCTCTTTAGGACACTGACAGTGCCATCTCAGCATCGGACAGGACCTCATACCTGGTGTCAGTGAGAAGAGGAAAGGGCCATCACCCTTAATTAAATGCACCTTCTTCATTCCAAGAGCACACTTCACCTTGAAATGATCCCGTAGCCAGAGTGTTGAGATGCAGCTGCATCCATGGAGTGGAAAAGAGCAGAGGAGCGGATGGCAGAGCCTGGAAGAGCAGGGATGAGCTGGGAGAGCTCAGCAGAGCACCCACCCGAGAGCTCGAGCACCTTCCACACCAGAAGGGTCCCCTTCGTCGAGTCCCCACCGAGGGCTGCTCAGGCAGCCTGGATTCAGCTCAGCGTAAGCTCCTCGTGAAAGGCGAAGGGCTCACATGGGAGTCGAGGCATTAACACACGTTATCTGCTGCGGCCAGAGAAACGGCCCCTCCGGGCGCTGTGAGGGAAGGAGCTCATCCTCCAGGAACTTGTCTTATCCTTGTCCAAGTGCAGCTGGGAGAGGGCTTTCCCTTCTGGTTTGAGATGAACGCAGGTGTAATCTGCATATATTACCTCTATTTTGTATCATATCTTTCATTTATGTCTTTTATATCCTGCTCGCTTTTCCTACAATCTCACTAAAACAATGCATTATATATAAAAAAAAAACCACCACCACACACACTGGATGAACACTGTTTCTTGGCTCAGCTGCTCCTAATATATCAAACACTGCTTCATGCATTCATCTTTAGAAAGTTCAGTTCTCTGCCAAACAGCCTTAATCAGCCAGAGTAGCGCTGGACCCACGTCATCCAGTTGAGCGGCTCCACTTCCATAAATCCAGGCTATTTGGGCAGCACATCCGCAGATGGGAAGTGTCCCACGCAGGGACCTGCAGGAGCACCACTCTGCGGGCAACAGAGAAGGGAAGGGGAGATGCTGTTCCTCCATCCCATCACCTGCAGGTTCCTGCCTTTCCCCCCCTGTTGGATCCAGGAACCGCGCAGCCTCGTGAAACAAAAGTTTTCTGTTCGACAGGCCAGCCGGAGTGATTCACTCTGGCACAGCCACCCAACAACTCAGTGAGTATCGGGGACAGAAGATGGAGGAGGACAAGGTCACCGCTCTCAGCAATTAACTGCTGGACAAGCTTAGTTGTAACCTTCACATTTCACTATTAAGCGCCAAAACCCGTTTGTTAAATATTCAGTGTCCAACTCCACGTCACTCCTGCCTTCGGAACGCAGAGCACTCTGGATGTACTCAAATCTGCAGTGACAATTCTTCAGCTTCAGGACTGCAGACAAAAGCAGGGGGGAACAAGGCTGTGGAAATGTCAGTATCTCACCACTCAAATATCCCGTATTTGTTTACGCGCATAGCTGTGGTTTGGGTCCTGAAATTCCTCCCCACAGCCCCGCAGTAGGATGAGAAGTTGGGGTGTACAGATGAAAAAACCATCAGGGAATCTCACAAACATCCACTCGAGCCTCACAAGCACCCACTCTGCCATCAAGGTAAACAGAGAAATCCCCTGCACGAAGGCGCTGGATGTGGCTGCTAATTCCAGCATCAGTAAAACGAGCCTTAAAAGTCTCCCAAGATGCAAATTTCAAGACTACACCTGGCATTTTAATCAAACCATCAGTGTCTGGCTCAAACCACTCCTGTGGGCACCCTGAGCACAAACCACTGTCTCAGACCTTGGGCTTATCACAGCCGTTCAGGATGCTCCAGCCAGTGCTTGAGCCAGGCGTGTCCAGGGCATGGACAATAAGTACACGGCACGTCATGGCTGCTTCTCACTGTTCCTCCCGTGACGGGGCAGAGCACAAACCTTATGTGAGCCCTGTGAATGCTGAGAGCTGTAAAATGATGCTCCTGGGAAGGTGTGTAACCTAGCAATGGGAAAAACCACCCCGGGAGCCCTGCCTCCTCCGCTCTGCTCCTGTCCCAGCCCCCTGTGACACACGGGGACACTGCAACCATTTCAGCCCTGGCATCTGTCAGCGGGCGAAATCTTGGTTCCGATGCCCTCAGCATCCTCAACACGGCCTGATCCAACGCTCCTCACACCCCGTCTGAGCCCACAGAGTGTTTTGAGGATACGGATATTTCCACAACCTCTTTGGCACTTCAGAAACTCCACTGAGAAACTCTCAAAGAAAAGCCAAAATTAAGCAAACGCATTCTCACCCTCCATCCGACATAAGCACACGGGGACTCCCAGGAGAACAAGTCCCAGGACAGCGGAGGACTCGGCAGGTGGGTACAGACCGATGGGAAGTCAATCGCCAGAAGGACTGGCCCCAGCCTGGACACCCCCCAGCGTTACAGAGCCAGCGGTCGATTCGTCGCTCACAGAGGCCGAGTCACTGCCTACAGAGTTAAGACACTTTTACTCCGGGTTAACAGAGAGATTCCCATCCGACGTGCTGCGCTCGGAGCGTTTTGCTCGACGGTTGGGCCGTTTCAATCAATTCACTCCCGCTCCCAACTCCTTCCCCGGTTAATTCTGCTCCCGCACACCCCACGCAGCCCCGCGGTGCCTCCCTTCCACTTCCAACCAAACCGGGCAGCACCGGGTCGCTGCCCTCCGCACGGACACCTCGGATGGCAGAGCGTGTCCGGAGGGACACAGGGCAGAGCTCTCCCAAGGGAGTCTCACGGAAAGGGAAGCCACCTCCGCAACACAATTTCCAAGCCAGCCCTGGGTGCTACAGGAAAATCCAACTCCTCCTCTACAGAGGAAAACGGCATCCGTGGCTTCGGGCAGCACGGCAGGACACGGCCAACGTGACTTTGTCTGAGGTCCCACAGCAAGTTTATGGCAAGGAAAAAACCAAACCCTTCCTCCCCAGTCCCAGCCCTAATCACCGAATCCTGCTGACCAAAGCAAGCAAATAAAATGTTCCAAAGCTGAATTGGAAGATCACACAGATACAAAACGCTTCAGAGTCACTGCCAATAATTGCAGCCCTCCTGAATTATTTAAAAAGTGCTTAGAAAACAATTCGGAAAAAGAGCCGGCGCACAGCTAGTGCCTGTGGCACTAATACTCTTAGCAATATCTAATTAAAGAGAGATCTGTCCTGCTTCGCTGTTTGCGCAGCAGGGTGTGGAAGAGAGTTTAAAAGTGGGCGAGATTATTAACCACAGCACCAAGACGAGTGAAAGACCCAGCAAGGGTTTCTAGCACAGCCCTGTTTCATTTGAACCCCCCAAAAGCAACTTCCTCGTTATGGGGGAAGGGGGAGACGGGGAGATACCTCCTTTGCACCTTTACACAACCCTGGACCTTGGAGCACGGCTGCTGCTCCCTGCACTATCACAGCCACACAGCAGGACTCACCATTTAATCTTAGAGGCCTGGCCACCTCTAATGTGACAATAAGCCACCTGTGAATGCACAGGAACAGCCCAACAGCCTTGTCCTTCCTACCTACAGGGCGATTCCTCTTCCTCTCCCCATCAGCTGCACCCTTGGAGCGGGATCTCCCTTCCCGATGGAAACACAGTGGGCAGGAAGGTTCCAGCCGGGCTCTCGGAGCACCGGGAGAACGTGTAGCACTAACAAATTATTCTTTAAATCATCCAGCTGCACAAGGACAAATAGGAAACCCCACTTTTTATTTTAAATAGAAATCATTTTCCTGACTCTAACCACATTCGGACTATTGGAAGCTGCTTGAAGCGTTCAGCCATTACACCATGTCATTTCCTAAACCAAACCAAACCCTCACCAGCAATAACTGCTGCAAATTGACTACAACACTGGCTGTGGCTTCTGCAAAGCGACAACCGAACCCTTTCCCACAACAGATGTATAAAAAAAAAAAAAAAAGTCCTAATTCACAGCAGAAGTTTCTTCTCGATACACTTACAGACGATTACATACACAATCTGGGGCTCAACAGCAGCCTCAGTTTCCCCTCTTGTCAACAAAGATCCAGTCTTTTCACATCAACAGATGAAAATGAAAAGCTTTTTCTGCAAATTTGGCTTTAACACAATTCATCTCTTACTGCTACTGGCAAAACCTACTGAATGCAGCTTGATATTTCAGGCCACAGATTGTTTTGTTGCTTCCTGCCTTTAACTTCACAGTAAAGCGGCAAAAAAAATAAATAAAAAAAATCCAAATTCTGCAGCCTCTGTGCAGAAGGGCCCCCTAAGCCCCAAGAAACCTCATGGATTCACAAAGCATTTGTGATTTCTGGACTTGCTTTGGCTTATAAGCATTAAGCTGTGCTTATATTAAGTTGATGCTATCTCTAGATGCTCGCTGATCTACAAGAAATGCTTTTGCCCGTGCTGTATGAGACACGCTCTGAAAATGGAGCGGGCAGGGTCCCGTGGAGGAGCGGAGATCAGCATCAGACACCGGGATCTGGCTTCCAGCAGGTTTCCAGGCCCCGAAGGGATCCCAACGACCACGTTTTGGGAGCAGATCCCGGAGGCTGCGTGGCCGCAGCACGAAGCCAAGCCTCCCCGCAAACTCTGGCAAAGCACCACCTCTTTGTAAGCCCCACCATCTGCTTTGGCAAGAGCCACAAACCAGAATTCTTCTTCTCCTCTCCTGCTTCTCATCCTCCCTGTATCCCCCTGATTACCTCAATCTGCCCTTTCCCTTCCCTTATTCACATTAGCTTTCCACCGGGGTTTATCTTCCTGCCTAATGTTTTCAGTGTTACACATTCCCCCCCCGGGGAGAGACTTTATCTTTCATTCTGTCTCTGCGCTGCCTTCTCCTTGGGCTTATCACGGTCTCTCACATCTTGCTTCCTGCTTACCTGCAGAAATCGGTGATTCCATGTGGAGTTTGTGCCCGTCTGGCACCCAGAGGGCTCAGCTCAATCATCTAAGCAGGAAGCACGAAAACCTCAGACCTTGACAAAGTTCACATTTAAATTATAATAAACAAGCCGGGCAGTTAAGTTTATGGGATAAAACAACATGTTCCACAGAACTCACTCCTGGGGGTATCCTCTATGACTTTACGGACCAGCATTTGCTCTCCGTGTTAAAAAACCAGCACAAAACCATTAGTGTCCCAGCTCAGACCAGTCCCCCAGCACAACACAAAGGCTCTCCAGGTGTAATCCTGGGAACGCAGCTTCCCCCACTGCACCCACAGACACGCTCTTTTCTTCCAGGAAACGCCTGCTTTGTACCCAACTCAAAACTTTATTTTTTTGAGGTGTCTGAAACGCTGCAGAACTGCACCCAGAAAGCTGGGACCAGCACCTCGGAAGGGGAAGAGAAGAGTCTCACGAACAGGTAGTCCAAACAGTGAGACTTAAAAAAAGGAACTAAATACCCTGCTGACATCAGAGACCCGAAATCAGCCGGAGGAAGGAACACAGAGCTCTGCCAGCCCAGGAGTGTCTATCTATGACCCTGGTTTTGGGATGAGCCGCAGGGATGGGGGGCAGCCCCGCAGCCCCCTTTATCAGGAGACACCTCTAAATACCTGAGGAGCTGCAGCAGGACCAGGAGCCAAAACCTCCGTGCAGAAAGAGGAAGCTGCCCAAAGCTGTTTGAGGAAGGGAAAACACGAAACGTACAGGACTGACCACAGACAAGTTTTCTCCACCACAACTGAGGGATAAGAAACCCTTAATTAGGAAAGCTTCCATGTTCTAGCGTCGGGAAGGTAAAGTTTCCCACACCACGCACATCCCTAAAATCCAAGTGACCTGTCTTTACAGTCCACGCAGAACCCAAGAATTCTGGCCACCCTCCCCTCTCGCAGGCTGATGGCGGTTTCACAGAGCAGTGGCAGGGGTGTCAGAGATGCTTTTCATCAGTGCCCAACTGAGAAATCACATTTGGCTCCCAGGAAAGGCATGAGGCCATTTTATCACAAAGCTTGTGGCAGGACCCGCTTCCGAGCAAGGATAGAAGCAGCGTTCCACAAAAATACTTCCAAATCTCAATGACACAGCTTTATAACCTCAATTCTCTCAGATACAGCTTTATCGTACATACCAAAAAACTAAATCCTTGCTCCAAATACCTATTTTGTGATTTCTTTACCCACCGGCACCAAAGACATCTATTATTTAAGCAGCTTTCCTGCACTGCGGAGCCTCCATAAAGAGTGAGCCACCAACTGAAGCACCTCAGCCTTCTCCATCAACTCGCTACGTCCATTAATGCTTCCACTTAATTGGCACCATGACTTTCTCTGGGCACACGTCCAGTCCATATTTGCTGTTTTTAATTTAGGAAATGCATCTAATCATCATTAGGAAGAAAAATTAATAATAATAATAATTATCAAGATACGGGAGTAAGATTTTAGAGAAAAACCTTCAACTGTAAAGTTATTCCAAAGTTGTTGTTGACCTGTTGCACACCCTGGGATGCAGGACCCCCGGAGAAGGTTGGAAGGGTGACGCTGGGCAGACTCCTTTCTGTCACCTCTACCCTTCCACCCTCCTCCCACAGCACCGGGTCCCTTTAATTTGCCAACCTTCGACTTTCCATGAAGTGGCAGACAGGCAAAAGTTCACAGTCCCTGTTTCCAACCCCTTGAAGATGTTTTAAAAGGAGCACAGTAAAGGCAGAGTTGGCTATAATTAAATACCAGGCCTGCTGTGGAAAACTGATTGCAACACCCTCCCCACCCCCAGGAAGCAGGGAAACCGCTCGGGAGGAATCGCACACCTCAAGAGATGAGCAGAGAAGTCAGTCATCGGGCTCAGCACCAGGGAAAAGAGCTCATTTCACACTTTGGAGCATGAAACCAGACCGTATCAGAGACAGGGTGACACACACGCAGAAGACAACTGTCCAAATCTCGTCTCTGATACGCTAAGGCCATTTTGAAACTTAAGTCTGGCTACTTTTTTTGGGAAATTCAAGCCCCAAAATCCAACGTTTTGCTGCTGTGCTAAGGGGACGCAGAGAAGCACGTTCGCTGCTGTTAAACCTTCCAGCAGCGCGTGTATGTCTCAGAGCCATCGCACAGCCGCACCAGGACGCGACGCAATCGCTTAGATTGAGCTCAAACTACAGAAAACAACAATTCTGAACACTCTCCAGCTCGTCCCAGCTGCTCCCCAACCAACCGTCAGACTCTCCTGGCAGGTAAATTCAGCAGCTGTTTCCCATAAAAACCTCCTCGCTGTAAAACAAGCACAAATCTTCTCACATGGAGTCGTTTAACCCAAAGTAAAAGCCCGATAAGTTGAGAGCGCACCAGAAGCAACCAGAAAGCCTCTAAATTGTTTCAAGTCCATTTTTTATATGTAACATGAATCGTTCAGTGCAGCACCCGAGCCCTGGAAGGATCCCCCCGCTCCCCAGTGCTGCAGCCGTGGCCCCTGAACCCCAGGGAACCCCCCTGGAAACGCCAGGGCCAGTTGGCAGGGGGTGACTGCAGGTAAGAGCAGATGATTCCACCGTCACTGCCCAGCCTCTGTCATCCCGAGATCGAGAAAAACAGCAGCCAGCACTCATACAGACATGTTACAGAGGTCACCATCCACCTGGGGTGGGCACAAAGTCCGGCAAATCCAGGGGTGCTGCTGCAGATTTCAGGCAGCGAGGCGACGATGCGCTGCAGGGACTCCCAAGCGACACCAACAGCCTTCCAGAACGGGGACCATTGTCACAAACGTGAAAAAGTCTGACTGACTCAGCAGCAGGGAGAAAAAGGTCGAGGGACTGGGAAGTTTGGTGGGAGGAAGGAATCGTTACAGCGCCAACCGACAGACATTTAAGACGGCCAAGTTAATGAACACAGAAGCCATGAATGACAGCGGTGACAACCACCATCCTTCAGAGACGTGTCTACACACGAAACCACGCTCACACGTGAAAAATCACATCAACTGATCAGACGTCAAACAGCCTGCCCACTCCACAAATCAGCTGGAATCACGAGCCGGTGTCTTACCGGGGAAGAAAAAAAAAAAACACAGGTCGCTGTCCTCAGCAGGCATTGTCAGGAAGCCGGCGGAGCTGTTAGAACAAGAGGCTGATAACACTTCTGGTGTGTATTTAAACTCACTGACCCTCTCCACTTTTATCTAAACACCCTGCAAGTACATCCAGCTTCTAACGTAGCCAAGCCTGAAGTGGCCAGAGCAATTTCCCCACTCAAAAGAAGGGCTCAGAGTGTTTAATGTATTAAAAGAGAAGAATAAAGTTCGACCCAAGAGCAGATTGCCGTTTCAGAGCAGCAAACGTTCGCACCAGGAAAGCACGAGCTCTCCCTGTCATTCAGCTCAACGTGCGACAGCAGCTAAGGTTGTGTGAAAGGAAAAGTGGATCAAATTTGGCCACAAATGGGCAAGTTAAATCCCTCTAAATAGTCCGGCCACACAGTGACAGCATCACTCAGCACTGGACTCAAACCCTCAAACCTCCTCCCCCTGCCCCAATATAAACCAGTTGCACAGCGAACAGCAACAACAGCATTTCCAGCAGAGAAGCTGCAACTCAAGAAACACATCAGCAAGTGGTTTCCTCGGGAGGTGCCAAAAAAAAAAAAGGGGGGGGAGGGGAGGAGGAGAAACAACTAACAAAGGTTCAAGAGCTTCAAAACAGAGCAAATCGCAGAGCAGGGTACCTTGAATGCTAAAGCAAATGACGGTGCCCTCCATCTGCCCGTGCAGCCCCCAGCACAGCAGCATTACTGGAAGCCATGAAAATTACAGAGGAAGAGGAGGGGAGAGGAGGGGAGAGGGGAGAGGAGGGGAGACCATGGAGCAGGGAGAGGACGCCTCATCGAACACTCGACTGTGCATCTGCCCCAGGAAATCCATCCAGCAGCATTCCTCGCCGTGGGAACCTACACACGCTCCTGGCTTCAGAGCAAGCAGCCTCTGCCACCACCCTGGCCTGGGATCCTCCTCCAAACACACCGCATTTTCCCAGTTACACCAGTCTGCAGCATCCACAACCCCATCATCTGCAGCAGTCAGATCCCCGAGGGACCCCCCACCACCAGGAGCACCCGCTCCAGACAGACTCCTCTCCTCTCCCAGCCCACCGGGCTCTGCCACTCCACGCTTTGGGGCGCACGAGCCCAAGGGGCTCAGCCATCAACCCCCTCCAGCGCAGCCTCATCTCACCCCTGCTCCCACAGGCACCAGCAAACCCTCAGGGCTGCCCCAGCCCATCCTCACACTCCCAGTGTGTCCCACATCCACCACAGCCCGCTGAAACGTCTCAACCCATCCCCTTGGCCCCCAATTCCCATCCAACGTGCTTCCTCCTCTGGCCCACACCTCACCCTGCCATCCTCAGCCCCTCTGCATTCACAGCGCTGCGGCCCACATCCGTGTCCCCAAGGCTCCAGGCCACACCACCAAGCCCCCGGGACCTCCCACATCCCCTTATCCCCTGGCCAGAGCCCCCGGGACCTCCAACATCCCCTTATCCCCTGGCCAGAGCCCCCGGGACCTCCAACATCCCCTTATCCCCTGGCCAGAGCCCCTGGAACCTCCAACGTCCCCTTATCCCACAGCCCTCTCACCCACACGCTCCACCCCAAGAATGGATTCACCCCCTCCAGCTGCCCCCCTGCCCTACAACCCCTCATTCCCCCAGCCCACATCCCTATCCCCTAGCCCCACAATTCCCAGCTCATGCCCTCCAGCCCCACAGCCCTGCAGACCCCCATTCCCACACCTCCTGTCTCCTCCACCCCCGACACAACCCCATAGCTCCAAACCCACTACCTGCCCCACACTCCTACAATACCCCAAAAGCCCATTCCCCCTATCTCACCCTCAGCCCCTCCGAGACGCACATACCCTCTCCCTTCCCCCAGCTGCACGGCCCTACAGGTCTCCCAGCCCCACACCCTCCGTGACCCTCAATCTCCCCAGTCCACACACCCCTCTTCCAGCCCCATGGCCCCGCAGCACCCCATCCCCATTCCCCCCCAACTCTAAACCCCCACAGTCCCCGAGCCCCAAATACCCTCCCCATGGCCCTGCAGCCTCTGTCCCCCTGCCCTATAGATGCCTCTCCTGCCCCACAACCTACCATCCCCCACACC
>JAOXJK010000013.1:2884779-2907305 GCA_025774025.1 Xenus cinereus
TGGGCAACCTGGGCCAGGCTCTCACCACCCTCACACCAAAGAAGTTCTTCCCCACATCTCAGCTCCATCTCCCCTCTCTCAATTTTAAACCATTACTCCTCGTCCTAGCACTGCACTTACTGACAAAGAGTCCCTCCCTGTCTCTCCTGTACTGGAAGGGGCTCTAAGGTCTCCCCGGAGCCTTCTCTTCTCCAGGCTGAACAACCCCAGCTCTCTCAGCCTGATCTCATAGCAGAGGTGCTCCAGCCCTCAGATCATCTTCGTGGCCCTCTGCTGGACCCGTTCCACCAGATCCATGTCCTTCCTGTGTTGAGGACTCCAAAGCTGGGCACAGTGCTCCACTTCCTGTAAACGACAGAGAAGAACCTGGCCCCTCAGTCCACTGTGGGCTGTACCTTCCTGGCCCCGCTGGACACAAGAAGCCCAAAACACACCACCCAGCACAGGGGTGGCTTCAGAGCAGGTTTAAGGTCATAAGTGCTTGTGTGACTCAAACCAGCACGTTCAGCAGTAGCTGGAGAAGTTAAAAAAGCAGTTTATTCAATTAGTTATTGATGCCCCTAGGACTGACTTTTTCTTTCAGATGAAAGGAAACACACAAAGCGGGTTCATTCTCGTGCATTAACAAAACATGAGCTGTAAATGCTGAGCAAAAATACTAACTGTTGCCTTTAAAGTTAAAGCTCAAAGAGCAGGAGAGTGGCTAAGCTCAGCTGTCCTGCTCACGCGAACTCTTTGGGTTTTGTTGTTTAGCTCTGGATGTGTGTGAGAAGTGGGGGGAGCTGCCCCCCCTGCAGCCCAAGCACATGCGAGAGGCCGTCAGGAGGCTCAAGTCCCGAGGCCAGATCCCCAACTCCAAATACAAAAAGATCATCTTCCACTGAAGTGGCCCAAGAGCAGCAAGAGAAGAGAGAAGTTAAAACGAACTTCTGGTTGTGAGCCATAAGAGCTACAGCAGAGCTACGAGACTTCAGGAGCGCTGTGTACAGACCTGAGAGACAGCAGGGAGGACTCCTGTCACCCCTGGAGCCTGGCTTGTCACCCGAGCACTATGCAGAAACTGGCAGGAGCCAAATCCCCGACCTGGAGCTTTGGGCTCCTCTGCTTCAACAGAGCAGGGACAGGAACATAAAAAGTTTCCAGTGTATTGACCCCCCAGGTGATTCTTTCTGCTGCTGCAGACCGGGGGAGTGTCTATGGACAGAAGTGTCTTGTCTTTTTTTTTTTTTTTTTGTACATTAAACTTGTTATTGTATTCTTAGTCTTGCTGGGAAATGCTAATTGTGTAATGGTGTCTGTGTGAGTCAAAGGAGGGGGAGTGCAAAGTGATGATCTGTCTCAACCAACCCCGACACGTTCCTGAAGCTTCGCTTTGCCCCGGGCGTGTGGTGTCCCGTCGGCACACGGAGGGAAGGCAGGCTGAGAGCTGCTGCTTCTCCAGCCACCACTCGGCTGTTCCTCCCCCAGCCTGTTCATGGAGCTGTCTAGAAAACAGGATGGATGGGAAGGATGGGAGGGAAAGGGGGGAAAAAATAAAAACCCACCAAAGAACCAATAAGGAGGTTAACAAGTTTAATTTCTTTTCATGGTTCATAGAACCAATAAATGCATGAGGGGAAATATACTGCAACCAAGTTCCAATACTGCCCAAAACTCAAAATTCAAGTTGAGACTTGCACATCACCCACCTGGGGGTACAGGAGGCCCCCGGGAACGCGCCTGAAATGTAAGAGATGCTGAGGCCACGTGCTCTTCCCGGGGTAACTGCGTTGTAGTTACACAAAGGACTAAAGTTGGCTCTCGTTATAATACGGAAAAGAGTCCTTAAATAAAAGGCTCTACAAAGTAAACTTTGCTAATTATCATTAGTGGAGACAGCAGGGTTTTTGCCCTCCCACAAGAGGAGATGGATTTTGTTTTACAGTACTTTTTACTGGTATTTGAAAACAAAACAATGGAAGTCCTTTCACTCTTAAGCAAAACCAGTTGACGTGAGTTGCTGGAGCAAGAAATTCACTGTAAACGGGCTGGTCCCAGCTCTGCTGCGTCTGCCCTCGTGGGAGGGAACGGGCAGGAGCTGTGGGACACAGCAAACAGGCACCACCTCAGAGAAAACCCTTCGCACCCTACTCATTTCTGAAGCTGGACACCTACTCAAACAAAAAAAAATCATGACAATGTGAAAGAGAAGAAAGAAACCTCCCATTTTCAAGCAATTTGTGAATTAAAGTAAGAATACCATTGCATTCCACCTAAGGCAAGCATTCTTCTATTTCTTGCTTCAACACCGGAAGAGGGAGCAAGCGCAGAAGCAGGTAGGTTTGACTAAAAGTTGGAATTCGTGGGGGCTTTGTGCAGTTGTTAATGGTACTTACAGTGAGCTCTTTGCAGAGGGGTTTGTTTCACAGCAGGTCGAGATACACGGATGCTTCGTCACCTCCTTTCTCTGTTGCTACGAGAACCGCTCACAGCAAAAGTCTGGGTTACTACGGAAGATAACCCACATTTCGGAACCCCTGCTTTTACTTCTGGGTTATTCTATGCAGGAGGCAGTGTTTGTGAAGGAAATGCCCGCTGACGCTTAGAAAGTTAAAGTGCATTTTCCTCTTGAACAGGCCTGACAGGCTGCTCTGGTAACATTTTCCATCACAGGCAGCACCACGGATCTATCCCGGCAAAGGCCAGGTCACAGAACGTGCTCCAGAGGAAAGAGCCCGGCTGTTGGACAGGAACGAGGAGGAGGGAGCCTCTCTCGGGGCGGGGAGAAAACAACGGGCAGAAGCCACAGCACCCCGACACTGGAGCCAGCCCAGGTAAGCGGGTGCTGAGCCACAGCACCCCAACATCAGAGCCGACCCAGGTAACTGAGGTGAAGCCTCCCGCAGCTCAGCTCCCGTGCTGCTGCCAAAGGAGCACCCCTCCGTTCAGTTTCCTTTGTGGCACCCTGCTTCCAGAGGTTCCAGAAGGAAGGTCAGGCTCTCGCTGCCCCTGTCACGTCTGGCTGTAGGCACTGGTCAGTCAGATCTTGGCAGAAATACTGGACTCGGGCAGCACAGCCTGCCCCACGCTCTCTGCTCAACCCTGGCACACCAGGACTAATTCCAACAAACATTATTTGAAGCTACCTTCAGTCTAATGGAGTCAAACACGGAATTAAGATGATGATCTTAAGAGTGACAGTTGTTTTAATCACCGTCCCTCTCTGGCATACCCTCTGTTTTTCAAAGTGAAAGCTACCAACCACAAGGAATTTGCTCTTGGCTCTTCGCAAACCACAGACACCAGAGTCTCCGCATCCAGCCCAGCGCTGCAAATATGTCCCCGTTTCCCCTGGAGCTAACGAAAAGCTCAGATGATCTCAGGAGTGCCCGCTAAGGGGAAGCGTTCAACAGCTCCAGAGCTGGGCAAAGGGACGAGTATCCCAAGAGCACAGTAGGAAAACCAAACTTAACTCCTTGCTTTTGTGCAGTTTCCAGGCCTCAGCTCATCATGGCTTGTAAATCAGAGGCTGCTCCTTGCATAGTGAACATGATTAATCTCTTGTATTACTTTAGCTACGCTAATTTCAGCGGAGTAATGCTTACATATTAAAAAATAGAAAAATCCATTCAAGTTTTGGGGAGTGTGTTCAGCTAAAACACACAATAAGGGTTACCTAACCGCTATAGACAAATTATTATCCAATTAATAAAGGAGAATGATGTATGATCTGTCACTTTCCCTAGCACCTAGTGCGTGGCCACTGCTACCTGTCTTACATGCACTAAAAAGCCTGTGCATCAGAAATGGTACATTTGTACAAACACAAAAGGCATCTGGAAAAATCCAAATCAAAGTTTGAAATAAGAGAAACTCCAGCAAACTGGGCACACAGTAAAGACGCTGCGTGTAATGGGAGGGAATGAGTCTTCATCCCTAACAGAGAGGGCTGGAAGTCACAACCTTCTGTACCCAAACACGGAGCAAGTTCTCCTCTGCAACAGCTTCTCCCTTCTTTTTTCCCCTCTACACTTCTTAGAGGCTATTTCTTTATAAATTAAGTCAATCACCAACCAGAGAGACTTCTTCCTCTTCAGGGAAGCAGCTCCAGAGAGGCAGGAATACAGACCTCCTTCAACCCAACCGCTGCTCCACATCTCCAGCCCATAACGAGCAGTCCACAGTGACAGCCTCCACCCATGGGGGCCTGCTCAGCATCTGATCCACACACCAATATCCCCATTAAAAGACATTTAAGACCAGGTGAGAGCTCAGTGCTAATAAAAATACACGAGCATGCAGGAACGCGGACAGTGATTCCCTTGTGCAGCCAGAAACGCTCTCCCAACTGGTGAAACTCTGGGATACAATGGTCTCGGGACAGTGAGCATCCCAAAGAAAACACACAGGTCACCTCATTCCGTGACTTAATTGACTTCATCCCTGTTCTTCGACAACAAAATTAAAGAAAGCTTAATCAGTGCTTTGTAATAAAATAAATTAATTCCTTTGTGTTTCTACATCAATAAAGTCAAAGATTGTGGGATTAAGTGAGAATGAACCAGACTAAGTCTAATTTACTACCGATTCTGTCTTGACACAACAAATCACTGGTGAAAAAAGAAGCTGAAGGGATTTCTTTACTATTCTGACCCTGCTCTTGAGCGAATAATGAGCTGTAGCCCCTTCCTCCACAGAGGGAAATCCCTTCTGCATCTCCCACACCACACAGGCTTTCACATCAGAGCTCTGAGCAATGTTTTCTGCTGTACCCACTCTCTGTCACTCCTTGATGTGGTGAAGCAACTACGCTCCTCGCTGCGTTCTTTGACATGCATGATTGGGCAAGAACACAATGAGGAAGGCTGGAAGAAGCAGAAACCCCAGCAGGGACTATCTCTAGATGTTACCACGAAAGCTGAAGGCTGAAAGCCCACTGTCACCACCACTCGTGGGTGAAGAGACATGGGGCATCCCCCCAACGTCTGACTTTTTGTTCGCAGGCTGACCACTGCCCTGGTTCAGTGACAGGGGCAGCACCAGGGCAGAGAAAAGTGACTGCAAACAGGTAACTCCTCCTCGTTCCTTCCCTGATGCTCAGCCAGGCCTTCCTTCCTTCCTTCCTTCCTCCCTCTTTTAAGTTAATTTTTGCAATCACCGTTGGTTTCCATTCTCTGAGGCGATCAGTCTCCAGGAGGGTGACCCGTTGAGCAGCAATATAATGAAATTAGCCGCCTTAGTGCTGGTGGTGGTCTCCACTCCTCCTGAGCACCTGCAGCCCGCACCTTCTCTGTCAAAGCTGGAAGAGGGGATTGTATTTCCTAATTTCCTGCAGAAGGCGAGCCTTGTCCATGTTGGCTTCCGCAAGGGCTATTTTCATGGTCTGAAGCTCCCTTTGCAACTCTGGCACTTCCTTTAACTACAAGAGACAAACAGAGAACAAACAACCCAGGAGTTACTACCCTGATCTGCTCGAAGAGAAAAACCAAAGCAGGAGCTTTTGAGCTGAATTACAGCACGTGACACAACCACACAAAGCTCACTGACAACGTGACCCAGTTCAAGTCACAGAAACCCTTGCCAACTGTGACTTCCCTACCTGCCATCAGAGTCAGCTCAGGCTGTCAGCAATGGCTTTCTAATGACTGTTTTCTCCCAAAACTTCCCTTCACTTTTCTAAGCACAGGAAAATGACTTGTGGTGGGCAAGGTTTTGTCCTGCAGAGCAGCTAGCTGATTCTGGCTGAAAAGAACTATATAAAAAAGCAGAAAAAAAAAAAAAAATATTGGCTCTGCTCTGCATTTTTCTTCTTTTATAAGGGGTCCCAACACACCTCAAAAGATTTGTTAAAATTAAGGTGATAGCTGGAGCAAGCAGATGCCTGGCATTCCTCTTTCTTGTCTCCATGAACTAAGTTAATTCTCTCCTCAGACACTGTCAGTGAAATCCCACTGTGGTTTCACGGTACAGGATTTTTTCCTTGGGCTCTCACATTTTTACTCAAGAATTTAGCCTTTGCATTTGTTCCTAATAAGTTTGATAACATCAGAAAATAATGTGAAGCTGAGCTACTGTGACACTTATGTGCTCCAGTTCTGGTCAGGGCCCTGTTTCACAAGATGCTATGAACAGGAAGAGGAGGAAGTCTCTGTGCTAAATGGAAGAGAGACAGGTGAGAAATGAAGTGATGTGTCACCAACTAACAAACAGAATCCAGAGTCCCAGGCCAGTTCTGTGTCTAGTCAGCCACATTGCTCCCTTAATACGTATTTTGCCATAGAAAGTGATCAACTGACTGAGTAGATCTGGCATTAAACAGGAAGTAGAGAACACTGCATATTTAAAAATAAACCAGTTATCTGGCATTCCAATGTATGGATCAAAATGGAGGGGAAGTTCAAACTGAACAGCAGAAACTTCAGGCGACATGGAACTCCCTGGCTGTAAGACTTACTCTACTCTGACAAAACATCTCTTTCTTTGTGGGACCCTCCTGATTCCTGTTTGTCTAACAAGGAGCTGGACACAGTGGGAAGATGGAGCCAATTAAAAAAAAACCCCAGATTTCTGAAAGGGAACAAGAGTTTATGCTGGGCAAGGTATCCTTACTTCTCAGAATGCCTGTGAAAGGAGGTACAGGTGGCTTTTCTGTGCACTCGCTATCTGCAGCATACCACACCTACCTGTAACTGCAAACACACAGACAAAAGACTTAATTTTCCAGGCTGCTGCCAGCTCTCTCGTTGTCCAGACAGCAACAGCAGCGGTGACTCACCTGCAGTCCACGTGTTCCCGCTGCTGGGGCTGCCGAGACACCCTCCACTGGGGCCTTCTGCTCCTGGAGAACTGACACAGGTTTTTCCTGTTTCGGTGAGCCCTCCCCTTGTGGAGCTGGAAAGAGGCATAGAAAACATCCAGGTGTGGACTTTTACACAACAGGGTTCTCAGGACAAAAAGAGTAACTTTAGCTAGCCTTTTTTTTTTGTTGTTTGGTTTTCCCCTCCTTTTAAACAGGGGGAAAAAAATCTCATTCCCATTTTAAAAAGGAGAAACTAAAGCAAGGGAAGAAGCAGTAAATCTGTCCTGACTGCGTGAGCTCAAAGAAACATCAGGCATGAATTCAGACTGCCAGTTCATTGTTTTAGGTATTAACCTGTTCTGCCTGAGGTATCAAATTTGCTGTCCAAACAAAACAACAAAAGCAGCAAGAACTAGGGAGGCAGGAATGCAGGCATCCACAGATTAACAGAGCAGAGCAGCCAGAGGAACTGGGTCAGAAGCAGGGACTGCTCACACACCAGAGCCCATCCTTCCCAGCAGGAACCATCACATTTCAGCTCCAGCCTCCTCCAGCACCAGGCACAGCTGAGCATTCTGCCTCCAGCACAGCCTGGGGGGTGCCAGGGGAGAATAAAACCAGTTTCCCAATGCTGCTGACCTGTTATATAGAACACTCCATCATCTCTGCGCTTCACAATGACGTGGTCTACTGCCAAGGTGATAGGAACAGGGCCAGGGGAGGTAGGGTATACTGGGGGGCTGTCATCCTGGAAAAAAAAAAAAAAAAAAAAAAGAAACAAAGCAGAGAAGAGATTAACTGCTGTGACAGCTCTGGCAACTCTGCAAAGGATTCCCCTTGCCCCCAGCCTTCACAGGAGCAGCGTTACCGACTGGCAGCTCTGCCAGAGCTCACCAAGGTCACCCACCATATGGAAAAGCCTGGCATTATATACAAGGCTGCGTGGGAGTCAGAATCCATGCAGAAAGCAATCCCACAGATCAGAACCACATTCTGTCATATCCTTAATAAAGACTGAGGAGAGGCCTATGACCATCACACTGAGGGCTGCTCTCACAGCTCTCATCCTACAAATTCCCAATTCAAATCCCTAAGCCAATATTCCTTAGCCAAAAAAAGCCAACAGCCCTTAGTCTGGAGATTTTCAAGCAGCGACATTGGTTCCTGCTTGTCAATGGAGCCAAAGCATTGCTTTCAAAAAGGTTTAATCATTAACTTCTCTCAGTGACCCCCTCCTAAATATCACTCAGCTCCTACACAACTTTTTTCATCTGTAATTCTCTAAAAGCTTACAGAGAAGCTCACAGAAAAGCTCAAATATTTCCTATTTCATGCAAGCACTTGGAGAGAGAGGTATTTAATTCTTTCCCTAGAGTCTACAAAACAGGTCATCGACGAAACTGGGGAGAGAGTCTGAATGTCAGGCTCCCATTTCCCCACAAACTGATCACTCAACAATTCCACTGTGTTACTTGTTCACCCCTAAGGCGGTTTTAGAAGCAAAATAAAATAGTATCAGGAAAAAAGGGCCTCTACAGAGGCCCACAGAAACCCCACAGCATCCTTTCCCAAGCAGAACCTTGCAAGTGAGCTCTGCCCAGGCTGCCATCCTGGGGGGAATCTCTGGTTCCCTACACACTCACCTTCAACGTGATTTTGGCATCCACAACTTCTATCTCCATGGGGATGACCTCTGGGATTATTTCATCCTCAAGAAAGGGGCCGAGGTTGGTAAGGAAGGACATGAAGAGCTCTGCTGTGTAACTGTGGACCAGCATATGAAGGAAGCCATTCTGAACAGCGAGGGGTGAACGCACGGCAGCACCAGGGCCTACTTCAAGACGCAAACACACTTCTGGCTGGCTCTTACTAACTTCAGGGACTGAAGGCTTCTCAACATCTGGATCTCCTAGAGCTAGAGGAGAAAGATCTCATTGCAGAAGATGGCATCAGTAATAACATATAAACTCAAAATAGGTATCTTGAAAAGCCATTTACTATCCAGATGCAGAACAGAGTCAAGTTCACAACAACAGCAGTCTGAAATCATCCTTTGCATGGAATGAATCCAAATTTCAAACGACTAAGAGTCCACATCCCAGGAATTAACACCAGAACTGGATCATTTAAGCCCCCAGATGCATCCCTCTCTCACACCATTACAACTAGCCGATAGTTTTGCATGCACACGAGCTTACCAAAGTCACCACTCGGCTCTCCAGAGCGACCAGTGTTTCCATTATCTCAGCTTTAATCCCAGTTTGCCCCCTCGTGGCCACAGCCAGCGCTAGTGAGGGAGGGATCAACAGTCCGAGAACTGCTCATGCTTTCACTTGGGCTGTAGCCGCTTTTGGTTTCGTTTCTTGGAATTGGGTTGGGTGGGGTTTTTTTCGTTTGGTTGGTTGGTTTTGGTTTGGATTTAGTTGGTTTTTTTCAATTCGAATTTAGCCCTAGGGAAGTATCCTAACCCAGAAACATTATTCTCAGGGCAAGAATAACTTTAAGGCTCCCCCAGGTAGCTTTATTTACTCTTTTAACTCATTTCGTGCATCCTAGCAGCAATTAAAAAAATCCCAGTCAATGATTACTAGGCACCATAGAGTTTGACTGGGTAAGCACTTTGGAAACACCTTTCAAATACCAGATTTGAAGCACTGCCAGAAAGATTCTTAGCATTCATGATCCCTCACACACAAGTCATATTCAATCCTAAATACACTATACATTAACACTTAAGTACCAGTTAAAATGGAATATTCCCTGATGGTGGCCAGTATAAAAGCCATTTATAGAAGTGAAACGCCAAAAGCAGCAGACTCCAAAAGCCAGAATCTTACCCAGATAACCACGCAAATACTGCCACATCCCGATGTTGTTCAGTTGCTCCGGAACCACGCTCATTACTTGTAAAGCAACAGACAAATCATCACCTCGTGCCTCTATTCCACAGTTCACCTCATTCATCTTCAACACCAGGACAGACACCTAAAACAGCAAACGACAAGCTCATTTATTAAAAAAACCAAACCACCACCGCAGGGTTTGCTTCCAGATTGGCTTAGAGACAACATTAGAGTGAAAAGGAACAGAACTCTGACCAGCTGAAGGCTGGGGTCTTCACTCTGTGAAGTGGAGCTGTTTATTTCAGGAGACGCTCCACCCTCGTCCTCTGCCATCAGGCTTCCTCTACTGCCTGTGTCATTGTGGACCTGAGGAAGATGCCCTGAGGGAAGAGGGTCCAGGCTGGGTTCTGAAATGGAAGTAACAACAACAACTCCTCAATTCTGTTTCTTTTTCTGGTTTTAAGAAGTCCTGACCTCAGTATCTCAAGGCTTATCAGCCTATGTCATCCTCTGGGGAGCTCAGACGAATTTAAGCAACACAGAGCTGAAGCGAAAGGCGTCTGCTGAAATGCTCAGTGGACCTTATTTCTAAACAGCCTTTACTAAAGCCTATGCTTATATTATCCTAAATGTTATATACCATCCACCCACCTGCACACATTTACAGTCCTTGCTCTGGTATGTTATGTGCAGGGGTCACCCTCCCCACTCATTTACACTCCTCATCTCAAAGAAAAGGCACCTCTAAAAGCAGAAAGAGCCATTATGGGTGACACAACTCAAGACCTTCAAAAAGGAGTGGCGCAAGTGAATTCCATACGAACACCGCGTGACTCGGTTGCCCATTGCAGAAAACTTAAACTTCACTGATGTGAAATAAGAGCAGGAGAGAGGATAAAGCCAAGCGCTTGTTACCAGAGTCTGTGAGCATCACAAAGCCGTCACTGCCATCGCTGTCCACAGACAGCCCGTCCTCAGGGCCGCTCCCATCCACAGACGTGGTGTCAAAGGAGTGCTGGGACGCCGTCCTCTTCATGGAGAAGAAACGCATGCGGCCGCTGCCGCCCCCGCCTGGAGTCACTGCTCCCTCTTCTGCTTTGGGCACAGAATCCCTACAAAAAATAAGTGAGAAAGGCAAACAGCTCAGCCTCCAGGCTATACAGATGTTGGGCTGGACTCTGAACACTTGCAAGTCAGACTTCAGTGTACTTAGACCATCCCCAAGAGATGAAGATCTAACCTCTCTCTAATCCAAATGATATGGAAAAAAAGGGAGCGGTCAGCCTGTATTTCCCCCCTCCCCAGCAGCCTACCATGAAACATAGGAGAATGGCCCACTCACTTGGCTGGGGGGAGAGAGAGCATCTTCTGCATGGTGGAGGTCATCTTCTCCCGGCTCAGGCTCAGAGCGTCTTTTGTTATAGACATGGCTTCTTTGGTGAGGTCCATAGTCACATGCAGAGCTTCCTTGGTGGCATCCTTTGTGATGTGCAGTGCACTAGACAACTCCACCTCTATGTTCTTCAAAGGGATGAGTTCTGCCTGGCCATTGAGAGTCATGTTTCCTCTCTCCAAGGGCTGTGTGTCCGAGGTCGGGCTAGAAGGGAGAGCAGGAGGGCTCTGAGGATGGCTGCTGGTCTCCGCTGGTCTTTCTGCAACCAGGGCATCCACAGCTTCATGTGCTTCCTCAGCTTCATGTGCTTCCTCTATCAAACCTTTCTCCTCTATGCTCTTACTATGTGGAGCTGTAGTCAGAGCTCCATCGCTTACGGATCTTGGGAGTCTCTCCAGTGGTACACTGGTTACACTGGTACCTGTAGTTTCAATGCCACTGTCCTCTGGGACCTCTGAGGTACTGCATACCCCCTTCTCTGAACTGCTCTCTGATTTAAGCTCCTTCTCTTCAGCCGCCAGTCCCTCCTTGCTGTCTGAAGGCGAGAGCTCGGACTCGATCAGGCTTGTTGTGTCTGAGTCAAGGGATCTGGGTTCCAAGGCCCCTGGAGCAGGGTTCATGAGTAGGGCCACTTCAGCACTATGGAACACAACCCCTACACAAGCTGACATAGGATCTAAAGGAGACCCAGTCACCTCCTGGGTGTCTTGGGCCAACTGCTCCTGTAGTGTTTGCAGAACTTCTTTCATCCTGAGCAGCACCAAGTATTGGTAGTGATTGAGACGAACTTTCACATGAACAGATGAGGACACAAGCACATGGATATCTGCAGAGGCTTCCAGCTCCTTCTCATCTACTCCATCATCAACTTCACAGTCAGATTCTCCCAGGACATCCATTGTCTCTGGGACCTTAGAGATGTTCTTTAGATCCTGGTCAGTCTTTGATCTTTGACAAACCCCATGTTCTCTGGAAAGGTTCTCATTCTTGGAGTGATTGCTAAAGCTGGCGGAAGGCTTGATTTTCAACTCTGAGGCAGCCAATTCCTGTCGTTTAGATATCTGAGCTTGCCCCCATCTCTTGGGAAGGCAGGCCCAAATGGAAAGGGGAAAAGGGTCAATAAAGCTAAGGACTCTACCCTTGGAGCTTTCAGCCCCCTCGAAGTCCAGGGAAAGCTCAGTGAAATTCATAGACCACAGATCTTCAGAGGCAGAGGTTTTATGTAGCAGCTGGGGAAAGCCTGGATGCTTCTGAGGCTTATCATCTACCTTATACGCATGGCGCAAGAAAAGGGTGTGGAGGAGACTGAAATTGTCCTGAGACCGTGGGAACTTAGTGTAGCTGGAGTGGAAGAATTCTGAACTGGCAAATTTACGGAAGAGGCTCTGGAGGTCCTGGCAGGTGCAGAATGGAGCGTGGCGGGTGTTGGTGGCTGTCATCTCTGACGTGCGAATGCAGAGCGCCTGTGGACGATCTTGATGGTCAGTGACTTTCTTCTCCACGGGGATGTTAAGCTACACGGAGGAGAAAGACATTATACATACAGCAGCGAGAAGGGAAATTAGCAGAGGCTTGTCCTGGCCATTTACATGGAAGGTCAGCAGTGGAATATATAAACAATTGAGAAGTCTTGGTCTCTACTAAAATCCCAAGAGGTGGACTAGATTCTCAATTTATCCCTATCTGAAAAATTAAATAAAATTTACAAATCACGGAAGAGGAATTAGACGTGAGGGAATTTAAACTGAGCTTTATTTTAGGTTCCTTTACCATCCATGGCTTATATAGCAGCTTAACTTACAACATTCACTTTGATCTTTCTCTGCAAGGACTCAGTACCTTTCAGGCCTTTGAGTCTCCTCACAACTGCTAACAAGGGCAGTCAACGACAAACACCGGAGGATGTCAATGCAGCAGATGTAGGCCCACTGGGAACAGTATGAGAGTCCAAGTGCTTTCCAAAGGCTAGAAATCAACTTTTGGCTACCTGAACCATCAATTTCTCCTTGAAACTTTTCATAAATACTAACTTGCCTGCGTGTTCTGGACTAGAACTCAAGCACCTCTTTTACTGCCCATAAGACCAAAACAAAACTAACACAAGTGAGAGACAGAAGAAAGGCAAAGGTTTTGTTTTCTCATTCTGGACTCCAGCTTTGTCCTGGTCTCGTGTTCCTCCCACGACAGGGAGGGCGAGAGCACTGAAGACTGAAAAAGGAAGGGAATGAATGGTACCTTCAGCCGGAAGCCATCCAGTCGAACATCAACATGCTCATCACGCTTGCCTGAGTCCTCCAGCTTATAGATGGCTTTGAACTGCTCCAAGCTGCGATAAAGATCCAGACAGAAGAGGTTTATCCAGAGCACGCTTGCTGTATCCAGAGTAAGCATCAGGCCATTCAGCTGTACGTACAGGTTTGGGCACGGAACTAGGATGAAACAGAATTGAGACAGATTAATAATAGCAGAAAAGGCACTTGAGGTGGTCTGCTGCTCTGCTGCACTCACACCATCAACCCAGAGGGCTTCAATACCCACCAGAAGACAGATCTCTCAATAAAAGGGAGAAGCCGTGGTACACCAGAGAAAAGAAATATCTCACATCAAGCCATCTGCAGAGCACTCAAAGCACCCTACAGTCCTACTCCAGTGCCAATCCATGAGGCAGAACCCCAAGAGCTGGGCAGACACAGCAGCTCCTTCCATACAATCCTGGATACCTTATTTGGCAAGCACAAGTTTGCCTTCACCAGACAAACCCTATCCCACTTTCCCACAGGCAACAAAAATATTAGAAAGGCAAACATCAGAAAGCTAAATAAAAACGGACACCCAGAGAATATGTAATAGGGTTAACAAACCTAAAGAATTAAGAATTGACTGATTCTTTAATAAACTTATGAAAGAAGGTGCTAACCTTGGTGTATTACCTGGAAAGTCCTGATTGTCTGGGAAGTAATACTCTGTGAACTCAATATGGATTGCGGAGACCTGCTCGGGAAGTTTGAAGAATTTTCTACTACATGAAAGCAAGGTGGAGGGCTTCTTACTTTGTTGACCAGCCGTAGAAACCTGAAAACACAATGGTAAGCAGTTGTGCAGAACTCAAATTCAGCAAAACAAAGTGTCCTAGTAACCCCGCAGTCTCCTGTATTCAATCCATCTCATTTACATATCAAACATACCCCGCTTTCAAGTAAAAATAAATCCTTTTCCTACCTGCTAATACTGCCAACTCCTCTCCTTTGAGGGAGTTTAGTTCTTTATGTCTCCTGTCAGTGCTAGTAAGAGCCATGACAATCAGAATTAGGTGACATGAATAAACAGAACTGAAATCTGCTATAGCTTTCTTCAAGATTAACAGCATGTTGGCAAGTTTGTTATAGTGTCTGGTACAGATTATGCTCTTGCAATGGTTACAGGCCTGATGCAGCCCAGGAATACTTTCTGTCCTGGGTCAGAGAGCACAAGGGAAGACTTATTCCTCCTCCGTCAAAAATCTGTGTCTTCATTAACTTCTCAAAGGCCTGAAATGTTTTATCCTGGGCCTGCCTAATGCTTGATTCAAGTTTAGATGCAGAAACTCCGTGGTTACGCATGCAATTTCCCCTGAACACGAACATTATCAGTTCATACTTGGTTTAAAAGTTTTACGTGCAACATAATAACGGCATTTGGGTTCTCTGGATGGAGTTTTGATTGTCTCGGATGACATAGGATTTGTGTGACTTATTTGAATCATATCAGATTAAATTTCTTTTTTTTTAAAATGACACGAACATCTCCAGACACTGCTCAAATCCCCACCTGGTGAACATCCAAGTCATCCACTCGAACTACCACACAGCTGGATCGAAGCCGGTTCCAGGGAGGGTGACGGAGTCGTGGCAAACTGGTGGGAGGTACACGGCCCTTCTCCAAGGGACTTTTCTGAGGACTCAGTGAAGTACCTGTGAAGATGGAACAGCAGAAACAGCAGGGTTTTACTCATCTCCTTTGCAGTGAACTTCACCATCAATACCAACACGTATGTGCTTACACAGCAGAATTAACAGCCCCAAAATTAGAAACAGATGGGCACAGTTAGGCAGGAAAAAAATCTTAGGACTTCTGAAGGAAGATCACTGAAAGATGAGTGTGCTCTGTAGCAAGAGAACACAATCTTCAGCCAGACTTTAAGTATTTAATTTACTCCTTATATACTCATTGCAGACAAACTCAATAAATAAGCTAGGAAAGTGATGATTGCAGTCTGTTCGTTCTTGCTGCAGTGTTATTCCAGTTCAATAGCCACTTTCCTTCGCCATTATAGTTATGATTTTTAGTGTGCTATGGATTTCTGCACCAAGAAATCAGCCTGCTAAAGCGGGGAGAGGTAACTAGAGATATTGCTGGATGGAGCAAAATTGTTACCATTTCCTGCTTTACTAGGAATTTTATCAAATACCATTACCTGGTTTCCTTTTGAAGGGGGAAAGAGGAGTCCTGGCAAATGCAGGGTCTGTTTCTTCATAGAGCTTCTCCATCTTGCTTTGAAATTCACTGACCAACTTCTTTGCCCACTGTCCCCGTGTTTCCATCGCTTCGCTGTACCGCACCCAATGCTTGCAGGCATCTCCTGCATGAAAGCAAGCATCCTGGCTTTGAAAATGAGGTTCCTGGATACACTCAAACCTCCCGTGGCCCTTAATATATGCAAATCTGTACAACATTCCTCTTTATTGATATCACATCTGGAATACACAATATGTAGCATGCTAAGTGCTTGTGAAACAAGTGCAGGCTTTCATGTACCAGCAAGTGTTCAAAATTCAGGTGTTGGGAAGAAAGCCAAGGTCACTTTTCCTTGATTCTTCAGTTAACTGCAAACAGATTTTCTCCTGGGATACATCTGATAAACCTTCTAAATTGATTAGACACATGTAAGAATCAGATTCAGAGCTTAAGCAACTGAAAATGAATCCAAAGTTTCAAGTTTATGTCCTTACAACAGACAGCAACTTATTCCTCTCTCTGTACTCTGCTTTGCCAGCAACTTGTCAGTCAGCCACCGACAGGTAAGTTAGATTAACCCTGCCCAAAAGGATTTAAGTCCCCTGTCCTTTCTGTAGCCTTTCTTCCAGTCCTGCCTGAAGCCATATAGCAGCACTGTTCTTCAAATTCTTTTTTACCCCCTCCTCAAGCTGGAAAAGCGCACATTCCCCTACCTGCCCTGTGGAAAGGATAATAGTCAAAAGCCATCCTTCTGAAGGTGAGCTGTATGGCACCTCCCAGCATCCCGTGCTTCAAAGTGCCTGTGAAAAACAGAAACCACAATCAGCTCTGCAATCCCAGTCTGGATCCAGAAGAACTTGGAACAACGTGGCTTTGATTGCCATCACTGATTGATTGTCACCGTGGCCACTATTAGGGTACCATCTTTTAGAAAGCTGTATCAAAATCTTGTCCTAAGCAAGGAAAAGGACAACTGAGTGTAACAGGCCAACAGCCTATATCGTGACACCAGACCTAGAATCTCAAATACCAAAATGCAAGATCCCAATCCTTCCTGGGCCCACTACAATAACCAGCACTTGTGTTTCCAACCCTTCCATTATGGCCAATGAAATAAACACAACAAAACTGAGCTCAGATGTTGATAACAGCAGCTCAGGAAGCAGCAATATACAGACTAACTCCAAAACACCTGCAATAGTGATGGAGGTGGGTAGGAGATTTTATTTTTATTTTTCTTAAAGAGAAGATGTGTGAAAACAAACAGTACAATTTGGATCAGAGATGGCTGTGCAGAGAGAGAGGTATCTTTGCCTTAAAAGAGAAAAGGTACTTGGAATTCTATCTCAGTAGGGGGCAGCCAGGAGTAAAACAGACACCAGTTAGCAAAGCCTTGCTTGAACAGAACATGGAAGGCAGGGGAATGGTCTGTCAAAGGTAGCAAATATCCTGAACGCTGTCAAAACAAACATTTTCTCACCAAGTGGAACAATGATGCTTTATTCCTATTGCTCAATACCAGACTGTGCCTAGAGTACATCCTCTATCATGTCAACTAGGTCATCAGCAACCACGTCCACTGATGGACTTCCCTGTGTTTGTCCCATGGAGCCAAGAAAGATTTTCCAATACCTAGCTCAGACATACAGAACTCATCTCTCCATCAGCCTGAACAACTGCCTATTGCCTCGCTGGGGAACAGTAACATGAAAGATGCTTGTTTTCAAGATGACAATCCTCCTTCAAGACCAAAAATTAATGACTGAATTAATGTGTCCTGCAGTGTCCTACTGATACTGCTCTCAGTTACCTGACTCTCGAGTGTGGCTGTCATCACAGATATGCAGGTCCAAGCGTGAGATGAGGAGGTGGTACGACGATTCTTTCATGTCGTGCTTATCAAAGTATTGACTGATACTGCTTGCATTCGGGCTGGCTCCAAATGGCTGAGACCAGGACTGCTGGGTACTTGGAGCAGGTGGTGTGATCTATTAGAAAGAGACAAGCTCGGTAAGAACTAATAGAAAGAAAAAATAGAAAAGAGAGAGAGGTTATAAAGCAATTAAAAACAACTCATGCAATCTTCCAGACTGCAAAGCATCAATCTATAGAAATTGAATTGGGAGTCCAGAAATCTGGATCCTTTCCTATGGTCTCAGGAGCAGAACCCTTTCTCTGTGGTTCTGCCTCCTCTACATCAAGCTACCATTCATTTATTTTGAAATATGCTTTAGGACTCTTGGACAAAAAGGGCTAAGCATTCCTGATCCCTGCTTCTATGTAACCTCACTGCACTACGTGCATAGCCTTCCTTCCCCAGAGCTTCCACCACCAGCAGTGATATTCCTCTTCCCTCATCCTTGTCTCTGTAAACATCTTTTGTCCTCTTCCCTATGTATTTACTCTGTGATATTTGTCAAACAATTACGCAGCACAGCATTTTGAAAACAAGAAGCAGTAAGGGAAGTTCAAGGTCACTGGCAGAAGCAGCTGTTCTAAGTTTCTCGTACACTGCTGAGCTGTATGCGAACCAAAGAACAATTGCAAAAATCAAGAGCTCTCTCCAGAGTACTAGGAAGGAAAAAAAAAAGAAACCCAAACAACAACAGTGAAATTGAATGTCAATGTTTTCCCTTGAGCATCACAGCTCACTATGGTTTTATGTCATAATTTATTATACCAGAGTCCCTTCCCCCAGGCCTATGCAGATTGTCATTCAGAGGCAGAAAAGATTATTTCTAGAACATATTTATTGCTCATTACCAAATCAGATCCTTCATGGGACCTTCTGCAACTTTCCATGTGCCGGGCAAACCTGGAAAGCCATGCAACTTAACACCGCTTTTTCCCCCCATCAGACTGATTCTCGCTCGTGACTACGTATGAACATTCTCTGATGTTTACTGGCAACGAATCCAACCCCTTTGGTCACCTCATGACTCCCTCACCTGTACAGACTCTGGTGCCAAGCTTTTCCTCTGCTGGGCAGACTTCTCCATGGCTTCACTCAGAGACTCCGCGTATTTCATCATTGCTTTCAGCTGAGAGTCTGTCAGCACCCAGAGCAGGTCATCGAGGAGAAACATCAGCTTAGATGCCACCACATTGCAATCTTTGGTCTGAAACAGCAAGGAGGAGTCATGGACTTTAAGAATTGCAGCTGCCATATGCACACATTCTTCTGCTACGGAAGCTGTAGCAGAAATAAGAGATGTTGCTGTGAAACTCATCTAAGAGAAGTTGACCTGTCTGGTGGATGTCCACAGTACCTCCTCTGGGAAGGAAAGTAGTCAAAGCTTCCTCCTCTTAAGGAGGCAAATGGCTCACTGGTTTTAAAAAAAGAAAAAAAAAAACCCCAACTCCCAGATGGTTTCTTTTTTTTTTTTTTAATCATCATGTATCTATTGACAGCTAAAAATAAGGCTACCAGGCTTTCATCTCCCAGTTAGGAGATGACAGCTTCTTCTTGGGATGTTTGAATGGATTTAAAAAACTTACTCCATACATGTTATCCTCCCCTGGGAAATAAACTGCTTTGACATTTGGGAAGAACACAGCTGTCTCCAACAGAAAACACAGAGCGACAGAGCAGCTTGGGCTCAACATTTGTGAAGGAAAAGAACGGTTGCTGAGGAACGTGGGAGGAAATATGCATCATCACTGCACCAGGCAGGGAGACCATATCCTGCAAAGTATGGAGGAAACTCTCACCCTTCTCTTGAGAGAGATCTGGATCCTCCCCTGGTTGGTAATGAGTCTCAGAGGAGTAGTGATAGGATCCTGATCGCCATTGTCAGTGGCATCCGCTTCTATCCGAAGTGTCTGCCAAGTGAGCTCTTTAAACGTCAAAACCTACCCAGAAGGAGAAAATTGGGAAAATGATGAGATTTTCAAGAACTTCAAGGATTAAAATAAACAGTCAGAGGCCATGGAATAAAACAAGGCCACAGAAAGTGATTCAACACACTTTTCTTATGTGATTCCAGTACAAAACTAAAATCATGTCCCAGGTAACATCCAACCCCCTCTCTCACACTGAGTTTAAAACCAGACAAATCACAAGGGCGTTCAGAGCTTCTCCAGTTCCATTCTCTCAGATTAGAAGAGCTCAGAGAAAGCCCCAAACACAAGTCAGCTCTCAGCCACCCTGTTCCAGCAAACGGTAGGCAAGCTCAGCAAAGCTCCCCGCAGTCACTGTACGAGAATTCAGACAACAGCCTGATTACCCCCCAGGACTCGGGTAGCACGAGTGTTTCTGTGCACGTTATGACAGACAACATAAGCCGCCTCCTCACCTCTCCCCTCTGTGGATCAGTAATGCGGGTGAGTCGCAAGTCGCTCTGTTGCCAGTTTGGGTTGACGCTGTAGCCTTGGAGCTGCCATAGCTCAAAAGAAGCATGAAAGGCCTTGGAGTGAATCTTGATGGTGATGGAATTGACAACAATAAACATGCCTTCCACGACCTTCTCAGCAAAGCCATATTCACTGCAAAGAGAAGATCTCTCAAAGTCATTTCCTGCTACAATTAAAGGCCTGGGAGAGGTAAGGATACATACAGAGAGACCCCAAGGTTTATAAACAATATTAGAGCCACTTAAACTTGAGTGCAGACAGGATAACCATCAAGAACAAGGGCAACCCACACCCCAGTAGCACATCAGAAAGAAACCACAGCGCTTAGGGTCTGACCTTTGACCTGCAGCAAGAGCAATGGGAGACTGTCCGTTGGGTGGCCGAGGCTCTTCACATGTTCGCATCTCCACCTCCACTTTATCCAGGTACTGTGAAGACAGAACACGGGAGTGATAAATACAAGCCCAAGACTGAAGCTCAGCCCACCAGCCTTAGCTCTGAGGCTCCAGGGCAGGGATAAACAAGCTCTGGCGTCTCACGCCTCTCCAAGAGTCTCATGTGTTAAAGCTCTCACAGCGTCAGAGCCAGGATCGTTGGGTAATCTGAATCCCCAGAAGTGAGGGGAAAACAAACAACAAAACCCAGGCACAAGGCTGCCCTGGACTTCACTGAGAGTTCAGCCCAGCTCCATCCTGCAGTGAAATGTGGGTCTCACGGAGGTCACCCGTTGCCAAACAGGACTATTCTCAGAACTCCCCTTCCCCTGTGTGCTAAGGGCCTTGAGGATTTAGGTCAAAATGAAAATCTGAGCATGCATTTCACAGTTTCCCTTTGCAGAATTTTTCTCAAGGAAGAAAAGCAATGAAGGAAAGAGGAAACATTACCAGGCAGATTGGATGTGTTTTCAGCTTTGTCCACTGGATCTGAAACAACAAAGTTGAGGTTACAAGAGTTATCTTCGCACCAGAAAGTTTGAGAAATCACAGGGAACCATTTGAGTCCAAAGTTCTTCTCTGGGAAATGCCCAGGGTGACAATACATCATGTCTCACCAAACCCAGGCCAAACAGGCTCCCACAGGCAAGTGAAATGACATTCCAGCCACCAGACCTATAAATCTAGCTTAGCTTTTGGATCTCACATATCATCACGAGTAAAGATACTCTGCGGGTCAAATTCTGATTTTTCATAGTCCTTTATAGAGAACATTCTTGTCCTTGAAGAGTTTACAATTAATTGCTGCTGTTATTGGAAGTCAGGTAACACTTCTGAAGATTGTGCACAAACCAAAAATATTCATTTTATTTTCTTACAGCAACACTTCTTCTGCAGTTGTCGAAGGAGTAAGAACAAATGTTTGTTACTAAATTAAGCAGATCTGACTCTAAAAACAGAGTGGATCAGATGAGCAAGACAGGCTCATTTTTATTGTCACTTGGCAGAGAAGAACCATATTTCTTTTATAGCAAGTCTCTTTGATATACTAAAAATTTCTGCATTCATGTAATGCAACTATGGTTAGTACCCACTGAGATTAAACAATCTGGCCTTTCGTATCAACTGGGAAAAAAAATAATCAATTTTTTGCTTTAAAAAAGCACAATGAGAAAGAATTTGTAAGAGGAGTTCAGTGTGCAACTGCTTGCACGATTTCAGTGATTACGCACATCAATGGATAACTGTGAGCACAAAGGCTGAGTGAGTGCAGAGAGCACAGCTTTTCACGTGCACTGTTCAGGCATTTCTTACAAATTGCATTTTCAACAATTAAGCCTCAAGTTCAATTTATTTTTACAATACCTCACAGCATTAGGCTTTCAGAGAACTGCACCCCATTTCTCTCTGCTTCCTATTCCTGTTGGAGGTCTGTGTTACTTCTTTAGCATTAAAATAAGTCAACGTGGATGAAGGAAGACACAGGAAACTCCTCTGCTATCAAAATGACCAAACAGAGATGCCTGTAAAACCTTAAGTGACATGGAGGGGATGAACAGGGAATGATTGTTCACTATTTCTTCCAATAACAGTGCCAGGAGGTCACTAACTAGAACTAGTTTGTGCAGGGTTGATACAAGCAAAAGCAGATATAGTTAAGCTCTGCCAGTCTTTGCCATAGCACACTCTGGATGTTAAATGACTAAGTGGGTCCAGAAAGCATATGGGCAAATTCCTGGAAATTCATCAGCGGCTATTAACTGCAAAGACCTCACCGCTGGCCTAATGAGCCACCTGAAGGTGAGGACGGATCACAGCACACTTCTTCTGTGCTCTCTCAGCATCCCCTGCCATCTGCTGCCGGCCACCATGAGAGCAGAGTGCTGGGCAAAGCCAGGCACAGCAGGTTTCACCAAAGGCCATCTCATAGCATTCAATTAGCAAATCTCACACCTAAAGACAGGGTCTGAGACACATGGATCAAATCACATCATGATTCCTCATCAGGTAGGGGGAGGTCATCCTCCCCCTCTGCTCTGCCCTGGGGAGGCCCCATCGGGAGCACTGGGACCAGTTCTGGGCTCCCAGTTCAAGAAGGACAGGGAACTGCTGGAGAGGGCACAGGAAAGGGCTACAAAGATGATGAGGGGCCTAGAACATCTCTCTTACGAGGAGAGGCTGAGGGACTTGGGTCTTTTTAGTCTGGAGAAGAGAAGGCTGAGGGGGGATCT
>JAOXJK010000013.1:3033478-3046578 GCA_025774025.1 Xenus cinereus
TGGAAGGGGCTCTAAGGTCTCCCCAGAGCCTTCTCTTCTCCAGGCTGAACCCCCCCAACTCTCTCAGCCTGTCCTCAGAGGAGAGGTGCTCCAGCCCTCGGATCGTGTTCATGGTCCTTGATCATTTTCGCGGCCCTATGCAAATTCTTGCATTTGAAGATACTGAGCAAAGAGCATGAAGAGTTGTCCTTTCTAAGAGTAGAAGAAAATATATGTGGGCAGTGTGGATTAATCATTCCCCATTATCTTTTGAAATCTTTGCATTTAAATCGGATTCCCAAGTGAAAATGAACCTGTTGTTCTGTATGAGGGTTGTGAACGGCACTGTGGCACCTGTAACATGACTTTCCTCTAGCTGTGTACGAAGAGGTTTTATGGAAAGAGTAAGAAATGAGTGCTAATAAACAGGAATGTTTAAACATAGTGAGGATAACACTGATTTTTTTTCCTTTTTACCCACAGGAAGGAAAAGGGAATGGTTTAAGATAGAAGATGCCATAAAAGTTCTGCAGTATCATAAACCGGTGCAGGCCTCGTATTTTGAAACCTTGAGGCAAGGTTGTTTGGCAAACAATGGCACTCCTGTCATGACCACGACGTACTCTGAGAGCTCCGTGTCTGACATCAGATGACTGAAGACGTCCCCATGAGAAAAATTTTGAAAAATAGACTGAAACACGGATTTCCCTCCCCTCCCCTTTTTTGACATGCCTCCTCTATCAAACAAGGCATGGGCAGCAGCCTGTGGCAGAGCAAGTGTTGAGAGTGCTGCAATTTAGTGCAAGGTGGGATTATTATTATTTTTTGTTGTTGGCTTTTTTTTTTTTGCTTTTTTTTGGATATGTATTTTGTAAAATACATTTTGTGCATGAAGTGCCCCTTTCCTGTGACACCGCTTCCATGGCCTGGCGAGCGAGGCTGCCAGTTTCGCCTCTGCCTTGTGTTCTGAAGTGTCCCATTCGTGTCATCCCAGCCATAGCCACTTTTTTTTTTGTTGTTTTTAATTAAAAGACTTCAAATGTGAGATCAGCTCTTTTTAAGTCTTAGTCTGTACTGTAAGGTGCTGTTCAGACCTGTGTGGTGGTCACTTTCAGCGCATATGTATAAACTTTTTTTAGATGGAGAATCTAACGTTTTAATTTTGCGGGAATTTTTTTTTTTTTTTTAATCCTGGTCTGCTTCTAAAAAGAAGGGTTCATAATTCATCTGTTTGCCTTTTGTTCTGTTTCTTTTTTTAAAAAAAAAAAAAAAATACACATTCTGTGACAGTGCTAGTGGCTGGGCCAGTTTATTCCCCGTTCAGTATCTCCCGATTTAGTGCAGTGACACTTGAAGTTGAGGGCAGAGTTTTGATCCCCCGCAGACATCCCTGCTGCTCCGTTGCTTCTCCTCCGGCTTCCGCCAAGGTTTCCTGCATTGACATCAAACCGAAACTAAAAAAAGGAGTTGGTCTTTTAACACTTGGCCAAAAATAAATAGCCTCAGAAACGCTACGATAGAAACTGAATTTCCTTGTCTGTGGTAGGAATCGGGGATTCGAAGTGGGGTCAAAGTCTGACAAACTGGAGCGTCGATCACCAACGCTGTTCTGCTGATCCTGCTGCGTTCTGCTGATGTCTCTTCTTGTCCACATGCCTTATACCGTGCTGAACTGGATACTTGTAATTTGTGCTAAAGCATCGGATTGTACTCGCTGAGTGTTACTGCACGAACCCTGGGCTGGATAACTGTGTGTGTCCCTGAAAGAAGTCCCCGGGGGAGAAATTCAGGTGTTGGATCTCTTGTCCTGTGGTTCTGCAGCACTTACAATTGCACCATGGAGCATGCTCAAAACGTTTAAACTCTCCCTCCGTGAAAGGTACAGCTGACTCTGAGCAGAATTGCTGGCTGGAGAAATACACCGTTTAATAGGATAGTTCCCCTGATGCATTAGCACATTTCCTTTTTTTTTTTCCCCCTGTTTTTGTTGTTTTTATTGATGTAAGTTTCATGCTGTCTTGATTTGCCAACAGTGTTGTCTAGTTGGGAAATAAAATGGGAAGGGGTTGGGGCTGGGGAGTGGGTTGGGACAGGTACAAGTTTTGGGAGGGGCATTAATTAATCCCTGGCTTGGGACAAGAAGTAGTTGCTGAATTCAGTAACTTCTCCTTTGTCAGAGCATAGCCAAGATGTGAAATTAAATCTGCAGTACTCTCTTTTTTTTTTCTTTTTTTTTTTTCCCTCCTCTTTATTTAACAAAAAATATTCTAATAAATACTCACTGTTCCGGAGTTTTCTCTCTTCCCGAGAAGCGCTTACAATATAAAAATCTGCTGGAAATATCCATGGAGCCTGGGACGAGGGGGAATGGTATCCTTGCTGCTTTGGCAAGAAGCTGTTCATTTTAAGATCCTATTCTGTTCCTTTACTCGTTCTCCTTGCTTTCATCAGCGCGGAGTAGCAAGGCCAAAAGCAGTGCCAGTGATGGCTAACAGCGAAAAACCACGCGTAAGAAAAAGCTGAGAGGCATTATTCAAGAAGTAGCTTGAAACCGAGCAGCTGGAATTGAGCCTAAATTACACCAGTTCAGTTCACTTCAACTGAGAGACCGAATGTACGATACTTTCTTACTCTGTGCTGATCGGCCTGAACCAAACTCTCAAAAAAAAAAACAAACAAAGGGCTTTGAATATTGTATCTGGAAGCCTACGAGAAATTCAGCCAGTCCGCTGTCACCGAGCCGTGAGTGGCACTAACACAGCCATCTACTGCCTTCAATTGAGTTTTTTGTCTTTACTGTACAGATTAGTATGTTGGAAATGCTTTGCGACGAAACAGCCGGTACTCCTGAACGAGTAACTGCAGTTTTAATATCGACAGCATGCACACTTTTGTTTTTAAAACTAAAAAATTGTTTTTACAGGGCTGTTAAACTGACGATTTAGGGTAGAATATTGTTAATGACTTGCTAATGGCTTATTTGTTTGGGTCAGAAAAAAATAAATTGTGCCAAGAAAGTGTTTTAATGTGGCATGAATTGATGCTGTTAACACAGTAACATCCAGTGGCCGATATTATGCCTTCTTAACTGGAAATAGCTCCTGGGGTAGAAATAGCCTTTATTTAACAGAGATTTCAGAATGGGCCTTAGTCCTGTGCTGCCCGAATCTCTCCCTGCCCCACACCAGTTCCCGTCCTCCTCAGCATCTGAGGCTCTTCTCCGGTAACGATACGGCTGCGTGCCCTGGCAGTTTAGGTGATTTTTCTCCAAAAAATGATGTTAAGTTGGTTTGGGACCGACAATCAAACTACCTTTATTAGTGACAGGAAGTTGTTTTAAGGACGGTGTGAGCTCTGGGGTCCGGACTGGAGCCTGCGTGCTGGCGCTGCGAGGGGCTGCTCTCCTGACCGACTGCGAAACCCCCCCCAGGAATAGACTCAGACTCCCCGCCTTGCTAAAACTGGTGCTATATCGAGCTAGCCTTGGAGATAGTGGGATTCTTACCTCAAACGACGTAGTGTCTCGCCTGACCCTTTAAATCGAACGTGACAATGTGTCTCAGCTTCCCCTTGAAGAATAACCTCCTTAGGTTGGCTTTCGACATGCGCTTCCATCTTGCTTGGCACTGGCCTCTCTGTAAATAAAACAGGAATAACGATGCTTCGTTTAGACATCCCGCGAGTCTGCAGCAAATTCATCGAGTCGCCCTCGAGTTGTGGGTTTCAGATGCTTCTCTTCATCCTCTGAAACTCAATTAGGGATAAATGCCAGGCGTGTTGATGATGCTCAGCTTCCTAGTAATTACCTAGTGGCAAACCTCTGAGCCCAGGAGTCTCAGGACAAACTTCCAGTGTCTTCTGTGATTTCTTAGGGTCATTTCACTAATAAGATTGCTTTTTCCCTTCCTGCTTTTCATACGTGAATTCATGGTATGTACAAGAACACCTCACTCTTTGATACATCAAGAAGCAAGTCTGCCTGCAGTGAGGAAGAGGGGGAGAATTATTGGCCCTTGAAACACTCACGCACTGGATTTCTCTATGCACCTCAGGGTCACCTCAGGGTCCCAAATTGAGTGATGGAGGAAGAGGGAGACCCCCTGCTCAGCGCAGGGAGGGTCTCGGAGCAGTTCCCACCCTTCAACTTTCATTCACTTCCTCTGGTATTGTCAAAATTAGAACAAAATCCTCGTATTGGATCCTGGAGTTGCATCCTGCCATCTGGATTTTTAAGATCTTAATGGGAGAAGAGAAGTGCATTCAGCCCTTAGACACGCTTAGCCTCCTGATCTTTTAAACCTCAAAATACAGAAATCTGGGTCTTTGTCACTGGAAGTGTTTGACAGACCAGTTTGGGTTACTGCTGCGGCAGCAGAGCGTTAGCTGGTGGTTTGAGCTGATGCCGGGTAGTGGGTAAACTGGGATTTGTTGGCTCCAGCATGGGAACAGGAGGAAAGGGAAGACACCTCTGGGGTACCAGCATCTCCAGCAACTGCTGCTGGATTTTTCCAGCGGGGTTTGTCAGATCTCAAACCTTTCGGAGGATCTAAACTGGTGTGTGAAATTCAAAGAGGTCCCTCTGCAGAAGAGTTCTAGGTGTAATTAAACTTAATGGAGCCGAAATAGAACATGCGGAGCTCTAGGAAGTCTCTCTGGCCAAGGTTTTGGTGTGGTGGAGCGGGGATTTCGATGTGTTGGATAGCAGCAGCTCAGAAGTCACGTGCGGTGGGAAACGTGCAGCACCCTTGGCTTGAAGTGGTTACTCTAAGATGGGTTTGGGGTTTTGAATTTAACATTGCTCATTCTGAGGCTTTCCAAAGGAAAAAAAAAAAACCTTTCTTCAGTCAGTAACATGTATAATCTTCTATTTGGTGACGCTTTCTCACAGCGTTCGATAGTTGTGCCACGCAGTTGTGTGTGCTGCTGTGTTGGTGCCTGGCTATGGGAGGGTGTGATGTGACACTGCCGGGCCCGGGAGGTGACTCATTTTCCTTGGAGATGCCTAGAGAAGCCTGAAAGAAGGGTGGGTTTTGTTGGTTTTTTTCCATTCTCCCTGAAATCTGGCATTCAGGGCTGTTAGAGTACTTTGGGTTGCTTCACAAAGATGTCTTTTGGTTTCTTCACAAAGATGGATTGTTTAATTCTAGACAGATACTGGGTATTGTTACCAAGCTGGGGTGGGGGGGCTTGTACCTCCTTTATCTTTGCATAGTGGTTTTCCTTCTTAGCAGCACTGGCCGAGCTGGTTTGTGCTCCCTTAGGGTGAGCCAGAGCTGTTGGGCAGAGCTCAGAGAACCCTCGCTCGCAACTGCGGTGGCTTCTTAGAAGTACAAGTGGCATTTGCCTCCCCAGGTTTGGCATTTCCCTCTCCAGGCGTACCATTTCCCAAAACATTCCTTTTGAATTAATGGCTACTTTGCAAGCTAAAAATGAGATTTTTATTTTTTTTTCCTAATTAAAAATGCATTAGAGTTTGAACTGTAGGAGCTCTCCAGGACTGAGGCAGCGATGGCTGAGAAGGGGGCAGGACACGATGGCTGCGTGGGGTGCATGTTACTTGCTCATGATTTTGGACTCTCGGGACGAGACCTGTGGTCTCCGAGTGGTTTTACAGCTGAAATATCTCGAGTCTATCAAAAAGAGGGTGTGGGAGGAGGTGTTCAGGGAGTGGGGCACTTGCATCACCTGCAGCGAAAAGATAATTCAGAAGTCGCAGATGGTCAGTTCATTTGTGTTCGATGCTGTTAAGCAGAGCTGACGTCTTAGAGTGGTATTACTGATAAACTCCATTAGCCACTAATTGTAATTAAAATAGAAGGGGATGAAAATATGGACTTTAACGGAGGAGCACTTCATAATGAGGTTCTTTGAGCTGCTGCGGGGATTAGATGGGGAGAGTATATCTGGCTTGTTAAAATCTTGTTATTTCTTCCCCCCATCAGTAGGGTGAGATGCAAGAAATACTTGGGAGTGGCCATTCTTGGTAGTAAAACCTCCTGGGATTTAACTGAGTTTTTCTGTGTAGGTTACACGACCAGAAACTCGTAGATTTACAGGTGAAGGACACCATCTCCTGCCTCGCTTTGCCAGAGGAAGGCGCGGGGGCAGGCGAACGCACTTGCTGTCTCTCTGCATCACTCAGAAATGCATCCGTTGGGATTTATTTCCTTTTTCTTCCATTCGGGGGACAGGGTTCCTTCTCAGGGTGCTTTGGTTCCCTCTTGGTAAGGCAGGTGTGTGCTCTAAGGGCTGCTGTGAAGTCAAACCTCTGCATGGTGCTGGTGGGGAAGGAGCAGAGCCCGACCCCGGGGGGGTTGTGCTTCCGAGCTCCTGCACCCTGGGGGGCTGCGTCTCCTCCGATGATGGCCTTCGGCCTCGCTGCTGCGGAGGAAGGTAAGAGCTCTGGTTTGGGGGCTGGAAAGGAACTGCTTTCCAGTTCCAATTCCAGAAAAAACCTGCGATTTAAGCGTTCACCTCGGCTTTTTTACTCGGCAGATGGATGTTGTGTGCAATTCCCAGATTTCTCTGCGGCACGAAGGGAGTTGAATCCAGCGTGGTCCTGAATGTGCCTTAAAGCAAACTCTACAAACTGAAAAATGACAAGGGATCGGAATCTGCTAGTGTTGCTTTTTTCCCTTGTGCAGCCACACAAAGCGTTCAGTGGCTAAAAATGTGGGTAGGGAATGTCAGGAATCCTCAGTTCCCTTCCCAGATCTCGCCCGGACTTTGGGCCTCTGCCTCAGCTTTTCCATGCAGAAAATGCGGTCACCGTTTTGCAACGCGCTGGTTGCTCCAGAAAAGCAAAATATTTGAAGCTGCCCAGATGGAGTGTTTGCCTCTCCCGGTTAGAACAACTTCAGGTTTTATCCCTCGTTCTCAAAAAACGCTGTTTTATCCCAAATGGATGTGTTTGTGCTTTTCAGACAGCCGGATGCAATCTTTGTACCTGTGCGAAGGAGACGGGGGTGGTCTGGGATTCTGTGAAAGACGGGTTTGAATATTTAACTTTCCTGGAGTAGAAGCTACAGCTGGTGCTGGTTCTTGGGAAAGGATCAAAATCGGTGTCTTTAGCCAAACTTGCACCAAGAAATGAAGTTGTTGCAAATGCTTTTTGGTGTGAAGAACTCTTATGTTACAGAGATACTCAACAACTTCATGGAATCCAGCCCCTGCTCTGGTCCTGCTTTTAAATCTCCAGGTTTTTCCTTCTGGCTCTCTCCTCCCTGCTTAATAAGACAGCATCATCTAGTGGCTGCATCACGGCCTGGGGACGCGGGTGACCTTCCTTCTGGTGTGCTCTCATCCTGGCTCGGTGTCAGGGGCTGTAACGTACAGATAGATGGACGTTCCTCGCTTTTTCTCAGTGTTGGGATGAATTTAACGGGGTTAGAGAGGACTCGGCTTCAGTGGTGGAAGGTGGTGTGTAGATACGTGTAGTGTTTTACTGGGTGTAGTGTCATGAGCTCTGTACATAACTGAGGGAGGTGTAGATGGGTGAAAAAAGAACACTTAACTGGATTGAAGATGTATTTAGGAGATTTATAAAATCTCTTTTTGGTGCTAGTTGATAGGGTTGTTTTTTTTTTTTCTTTTTCTTTTTTTTTTTTGTGGGAAAGTGAGAATTTTGAAGTTATACTTGAGAAATTGGCTCTAGAATTGCCTCACGTTAATCCTGGGAGGTCCAAGACTGTTTGCGGAACTTCCTCTATGTCCTATTTCCTATTTATTAGAGCAGAAGATCTGAAACGATCACTTTGCATTTTCTGTTCAGCCCTTTCATGAACTCTTTGTAGCCGAGACCCCCCCCTCCGGCAGCACCCCCCTGAGCCAGAGAGCAGGATCCTAGTGCCTGGAAGAGCGTGTGCCCGGTGGTGGGACACAGACCCGGGGCACATCATCCTGCTGATGGCACCACCTGGATGTCCATGGATACGAGCGGCTCTGCCTTAGGGTTTTCCATTCCTTATCGCACCGAGGTACCTCCAGGATCAGAGCTGTGGGGCTTTGGCCGTCTCTTCTGGTCGTGTCTCAACCTCACCCTCACGACCAAGGAGAAGACTTTGATGCCAACCCAGGTACTGACCTCTCCTGCTTGGAGCAATCCCTGTGGAAAATGGGGGTTTTCCAAACCTCGTGGATATTTTTTGGAGTCATTCAAGCATCCAGGCCTGGGGAGGATGATGGCAGCAGCAGAGCGGTGAGTGATCTCCTGGGGTTTCCTCCTCCTCTGTGACCGGCTGGTGTCCGTTGGGATGTCTGAGTGGAGGCTCTTGTGTTGCTGCCCAGCTTTCCCATGGAAATGTCAGAGTTTGGAGGAGGAAAAACTGGTGTAGAGAGCGAACTTGCTAATTTATTAGAATTGAAAGAAGCCTAAGGCTTTCCGTGATTATTCAGTGAATCGTAAGTAAGTTAAATACTCAATTCTCTGTGAATTCTAGGTGATTTTGGACTTGTAATTCCCGTAATCTGTTTTGGTTTATTTTTCTGGCTGCAGAGTCCTGTTCCTCGCTCCAGCACTTTGTGTTTCTAATCTTCTGGTAGAGTTAACACGTGGGGTTGGTTTTTTTTATGATACATTAAGTCGAAACGGTTCGCAAAAACACTTTACAACTGCAAGGGCACTTTGGAAATCTAGCATTTCAGCTGATGCTTTTTTCTCTTTCTTACCGACTTGGACTCGTTCTTACTTATGACATGTTTGGTCGGAGTCAAATGCATTAGTAGAAAACACGTTTTGTTTCCGTTGAAGGTCAGATCTTTGCTCAACCTGTGAATAATGCGGGTGCTCTCCTGCTCCTGCTTGGTCTTGGCTGGCAGGTGGAGCCTATCCCTACGTCATTTGGGTCTTCTCATCCGTAGTGTTCCCCAGACAGACCGGTGGGGAGGGGGGCTCGCTGTCCACGCCACGCTCAGCTCTGGTGTCATTACAACCCCCCCTCGTCCCTCTTCTGCAACGGGTCTGGGGGTGTTTTGGGGCCAGATGTGGAGGCGGCGTGCAGCTGTGCTGATGGAGGGCAGCGGGCGGCGTGGTTCCTCTGCTGGAGGTGTGTGCGAAGGGGAGGTCGTCACTGTCTTTAAAAGATTAAAAAAAAAAAAAAATAAAATAAAATTCGTGGATGCCAGTTTGACAAGAGTGTAGGCTGTAATCTAGTGCCAACCAATAAACACACCAGTATTTCACACACGTGCTTCCCGCCTGGTCTCTCTTCTTCCCGGCGCTGTTACCTGAACTTGGGGACTGGGCAATAAAGTGTCACCGGAGGAGAAAGCCCTCCCTGAAGGGTGTACGTTCACCTCCTGGAAAAGAGAATTCGGAGGGATGTCGCCAACAGCCTGATGCTGAGATGGGCTCGTCTGAGCCGGGGGGGCACCCGGCAATAAGACCGGGGTGAATTTTAAGGCAGAGGGTAGCCTCGTTCAGGTGTTTCTGGTACTGACCAAGAGCTTCGTGGGGCAGAAGCGGTCGTGGCTCTGAAGCTGCTCATAATTATTCCACAAAGTCCTCACCGAAACCCGTTTGGGTGGAAATATCCCCTGGTGTGTGACAGCAGAGGACGCTGCGGGTGGCTGCTGCCCTGGCGAGGGGGACAGCGAGGGCTGGAGATGGTGAGAAATGTGTTTGGAGGTTCTGGGAATCCCAAACCCCTTGGAGATTCATGCCTTCCCTGCCTGCCTGGGAAAGATGAACAGCAGGAGATGCTCCGAGGCCGGTGGAGGGGATGCAGGATGGGTAGCAGGGCACACTCGGGGATCAGACAGGGCTCGTCGGGGCAGGGTGCCTTCGGCAGGTCCCCGTGTCCTCACCACTGGTGGGACAGGGTTGCTCAGCACCTTCTTCAATGTCCCCGTGCTCTTGTGAGAGCCACTCGGTCCCTCTGCCCTGGGCTGTGCCCGGCTGTGGGGGGACCTGTGTGTGCCGGGGGCACCTCCTGTCCCCGTGGGTGCCTGTTGTGGCCCCTCAGAGCCATCCCTCACCCCAAGCACCCCCGTTTCTCCCCATCTCACCCCAGCTCTGGTGCTGCCCTGGTGCAGCAGATTGGCCTTGGAGCTGGGGAAGAGCCGAAGTGACTTTTCCCAACTCCCAGGGCTCTGGTCTGGCCCTGGCTCAGCCCAGGGCGGGGGGGGTTTCTCTTCCTTTTGGGATGTGAAATTAAATTTTGGGCAGGATCCGGTAACGTGCAGCCCGGTGGCAGCAGCGGGGCCGTCCATCCAGCCATGGGACCTCTTGCGTTTATCTCCCGCTTGGGAGATCCATCTCTCAACCCCAGCCTTCGCAAATTCCCTTTGGGATCCGAATGCGCCCAGGCTTCTCCTGCGCCCGGCATCCTCACCATCCCGGCTGCGGCGCCGAGCCGAGGGTGGAATTAATCTCTGCTGATGGCAGAGTTAACATCTTTGGGTGCTGCGAGGCAGAACCGGAGCGGGCTTGTTCCCCCATGGGGGTGGGCAGCAGCGCTTCCCCCCCCCTTCCCCGGTATTCCCGGCCGGGTGAGCAGCCGGAGGGATGCTCTGGCTGGAAATCCAGCCACTCGCCTTTAGCCGCTTAGAGGGGAGCTTAGCGGCTCAGCAAAGCTGTCCCCAATTATCTGCTGGGGGCCCGGCAGCGGAGGGGAGGGGGCTGACGCCTCTCACAGCCGGTTTTGGGGCAGAAATACCCTGTGTCGCTATTTTAGCTCTCATGGCCTGCCAAAAATTTGACACACACACCCCCCCCCAGGTCACCCCACACATCCTGGGACTGGTGGCGATGCCCCCATCAGCACCCTGGCATCCTTCCCACCCCCTGGCATCCTTCCCCCTCCCTGGCAGTAAGAGGTTTCCCAAGGGATGGGCAGCCCCAGCCTCCACCCCCCACTTTTCCCCATCCAGATGCTCTGGGCAGCGGTGGATAGGGAAAAACATTCCACCTGGGATGAATGAGATGATGAATCCCCTGGGATTTGGGGATGCTGCAAGTGCCGAGGGCTGCCTCCAGCCACACAGGGGGGGCTCGGTGACCCCTCTGCTCTGTTCCCAGGGTCTGCTGCTCCCCCCAGGACCCCGCACACTCGGGCTGGGCTGGCCGTGTGCTCCCCCCAGCCCACGCTCGCTCCCTCGCTCGCTCCAAGGAACTTTCCTAGAAATTGTTGGATTTATTTTTAGCCGTGGCACGGCGGTGCTGGGCTGGGAGAGGATGGGCAGCGGCGGCGTAAGAAGAAGCCACACGGTGTGGAGGTTTTCCTGCCTCCTTGGCCAATTCCTGCCTCAGCAGTGAGGGGTTCTGGGGGGGCATCCAGCTCCTCTGTGCCTTTCTCCCATTGCAGGGGTGCTGGCCAGATCCTGGCCCCTTTTGGGCAAGAAGGAAGGGATGGGGATTAGCCATGAGGAGAGCTCACACAGGGGTGATGCCCTTCTCAGGGTGCGAGGACCCCCAGACCCATCTCACCAGCCGTGACCCCCAGGATCTGCCTCCCCCAGTGCTCCCAAAGCCCAAGCTCCCGTGGTGAGATGGGCACTGGGATGGAGAGGATGCTTCCCCAGCTCCATGATGGGAATGGGTTTGGGGAACGTCAGGAGCTGAGGCTGTAGCTGGTTTGGGAAGGATCTATGGGGCAGGGAGGGTCAACGTGGACAGTGGGACACGTGTGACCACTGGGGACAGTGGGGATGGTGTGGATGGACAGCAGGGCTGCCAGGGCCAGTGGGGACAATGGGACAGTGGGGACAGCAGCGTCAGGTGCTCTCAGGACAGCTGCTGGGCTGGGGGATCCTTCTAGCATGAGGATGAGCCCCCTCGACCCCTTCCCACCCCCTGTGAGGGGCTCAGGCATCCCCCAATCTGCACTGTGCCTTGGTGAGGGCATTGCCACTGCTGTGTCCCCATGGCCATAGTGCACCAGCAGTGTCCCCAAACCCTGTCCCCGGGCTGGCACAGGGACCAGGAGGTCAAAATCACCTGTCGTGGGCTGGCAGAGGGTGAAGGCAGGAGAAGGCCCCTGGCTGTGTGGCTGGTTGGCCTCTCGCTGGGCAACTTCATCCCGGGGGCTGCAGAACAGCAGCTGCTTTTCCCCACCGCTGCCATCCCCCACCGGCACAGGACGCTCCGTGGTGGCACCAAGCCCCATCCCACCACTAGCCCAGGCACCGGGGGCCACGTCCCCCCAGCTCCACCATCTCCAGGCTCTTCTCTTCCACGTTGTTTCGCTTGATTATGAATTATTTTTTTTAGCTATCAGGAAGCAAAACGGGGCTCCTCGCTCCCTGGTGTCCCCTGCTCCCGCCTGACCCACTTAGCGGGGCCATCTGGTCCCTGCGCGGGCAAAGCGGATTAGCCCTGCGGCCGGGATCGGGGCTGGGACACTGCCACCGCCCCGGGCAGCGCCGCGGGTGGCACCGCCATGACAGGCCCTGCCTGGGCTCCCGGGGTCCCTGGGGGTCCAGCCCCGGGGGGAACAGCCGCAGCGTGAGCCAGGGAGGGGACCCGTGGCATCCCCTGCCGTGGGCGACCCTGCTCGGCCAGCCTGTGTGCAACCTGCAAGGGTCTGGTGTCTCAGCCCCTGTCTGTCTGTCTGTCCCTCCGTCCACATGTCCATCTATCTGTCCATCCCTCTGTCCATCCATCCACCTGTCCACCCAACTAACGGTGCGGGGAAGCACTACCCACCCTGGTGTGTGCCCATCCCTCTGTCCATCCGTCCATCCGTCCGTCCATCCATCCGTCCGTCCATCCATCCATCCGTCCATCCATCCTTCTGTCTGTCCATCCAGCCATCCATCCATCCATCCATCCTGTCCGTCCATCCTTCTCTCTGTCTGTTTGCCCATCTGTTCATTCGTCCATCCATCCATGCATCCTTCTGTCCATCCATCCATCCAGCCAGCCGTCCGTCCATCCATCCTTCCTTCTCTCTGTCCATTTGTCCATCCATTCATTCGTCCATCCATTCATACATCCTTCTGTCCATCCATCCTTCTGTCTGTCCGTCTGTCCATCCATCCATCCTTCTGCCCATCCATCCACCCAGCCAGCCAGCCAGGCAGCCGTCCGTCCATCCACCCATCCATCCTTTCATCCATCTGTCTGTCCATCCATCCATCCTTCCATCCATCCATCCATCCATCCATCCATCCATCCTTCCATC
>JAOXJK010000013.1:3071083-3081330 GCA_025774025.1 Xenus cinereus
GGGAGATGCTCCAAGCCCTCAATCATCTTGGGTGCCCTACGCTGGACTCTCTCCAGCAGTTGCCCGACTCTCTTGAATGGGGGAGCTCAGAACTGGCCAGTGAATTGCCCCAAAATCCTTTCTCCCTTTCACCCCCAGCCGGAAGGGAGCCTGGTGTGGCCGAATCCGTCCTGCCGCACGGCTGCAGTGAGGACGGCTGCCACAGGAAGGCAGTGGTGGCTTTTGCTGGAAGTCCAGGGATGTGAGATGCTGAGTCCAGGTTTGGGACTGGAGCCCTGGGTGTGGGGAATGTGGCTGTGGGCTGGGGGTGTGTGACAGCCTGTGGGCCCGGTTGGGAGTCCTGGGGGGCTGGCTGTGCTCCCCAAGACCCTTTCATCACCGCTCCCAGCCATGGCCAAGGCTGCCCTTTGATCCTTTCTGCTCAGATTTCTCCATCTTTCAGTGAAAACCAACCTACTGTGCTGAGCCCACCCCCCTCCTTGTAAACCCCATCCCCTGCTGCTGGGGTGCCCTCTCCCCCTGGGACCCCACGGCTCTCTCCTCTCCTTCCCCGCTGCCAAGACCCCTCAGGGCCAAGCGATGCACCCGCCTCCATCTCCCCCCTTGTCCCGGGATGGGGGCTTTGCTGGACCTTGCCATAGCATGGGAGAACCCCCCCAGGACCCCTTCACCTGGAGCGCAGGGAGCTGTGGCACCCTGGCATGGCTGGGGTGCCCATCTTAAGGCAAGATCTGGCTGCGGAAGGCAGGCTTGGTGGCAAAGGCTTTTTTATTTTTAATTGGCTTATGGTGTGAGGAACCATGAAATCTGGGCCATGTTTTATTACGGTGCATATTGCACTGGACAAGACGGGAGTAATTAAATGCATGCTGCCACTCTAGCCTGGGCTCATCCCCAAGTGATGAGTTAAAGGACCCTTCTGTCACCAGGGTGGGGGCTCTGTTTCAGTGTGGGTGTCCCCGTCTGCCCCAGTGTATGCTGCCGGTGGCCAGGGAGATGTCCTCTCCATGCCAGTGGTCCCCAGACCCACGTGCCTTGGGGGTTTGGTGCCCAGCAGCTGCTGAGCACATCTGGATGCCAGAACCTCCCGTGTGAGCCCGGCCTGAGCAGGGGCTTGGCTTATTGCCTGGGGATCGGTCGGGTTATGGGTGAGAATTTGTTATTAGTTAATTTTAATAGCTGGGTCAGAACAGTTTCTCTGTGGGAAGCTGTTCTCTTGGCTGTAAAAACACCTTTGGCTGACGGTGCCATCCCTAAATTGGACGCAGCGCCGCTGATCACCTTGCAAGGGCTGTGGCTTCAGCAAAGGCTGGTGCTGAGCTGCTGCCAGCAAAGGAGAGAAGCGCTGCCGTGGGGAGGCTGCTCCGCGCTCCCCGGATGATGCCAGGCTGAGTATCGGAGCCAGCAGGAGGTGATGCCACTCTGTGCCATGCGTGGGGTGCTGGGCTGGGGACACGGGACCCTCGCTGCCCCGAAACACAGCTCAGAATTGAGCTCCTTCGTGTCTGGCTGCCCCCTCCATACCATGGTCCCCGTATCCTGTGCGCTCCTGGGACCGGAGCTTGTGGTGCTGCCTGTGCTGGGAAAGGGAAAAAGCAAGGAATAATAATAATTATAAAAAAAAATCGGTTTGAATATTGTGCAGCCGAACGGGGCCAGGGCCCCCCCTACTGAACTCTGCAAATGGAGTGACATACGAAGGAGCTCTTAATTAATTGACCAGCATCCAAATTGTGAGCGGAAAGAGGCAGGTGGGGCCTTGGGGGGGTGCCATCCACAGGCGTGTTGGTCTGTGCCTGTGCGAGGGGTGGGGGGCACGGCTGGGATGGGGCTGGGTGGGATCTGTGGCGATGCTGGGGGGGAAACAGTCCCTCCTGGGGCAGCTATTGCTTGTGCAAAGCGATGCAGCCGTGGGGACGGGATCTCCTGGGATGTCACTTCACGGTGCGGGATCCATCCCACCTTTTCCTGAGCATTTTTATGCCTTTTCCAAAAGCTGCTTTCTTGCACAGGAACCCTAGATGGATACTGGCTGGGGAGGGAGGAGGGGGGCCTTTCCCAGTGCAGCCCCTCTTGTTGCAGCCCCCGATCGATGAGGAACATAATTACTCTTGCAAAGGCAAATCCGTGCCGGCATTGACTGTTTGGTAGCGCTCCAAGGAAGACAGTGTTTCTTTGCAAAGTACGAGGCCATGAATATTTTATGCCCGAGGAGGATATTTCTTTCAGGAGGTTGTTGCATGAATTATGGAAAAGTCGGGAGGAGAAGATGGGTGTTATTTCGATGGGGTCAGCTCTGTGGTGGAGGACGCTCTGGTGCTGTGGGGCTTCGCTTGCCTGGGGTCCCTTTCCCTGGGTGGGGGGCAAGGTCTGCCTCTCGCCCCCCATCACAGCAGCAGACAGGGGCTGCCCTTGGTGCAAATCCATCCCAGTTTGGGGCAGTTTGCTTTCCAGCAGAGCAGGTTGGTGCATGCAGGATGAATGGGGCAACGTTAGCACGGGGTCCAAGGTGGGATGAGTGTTTTAGCTGCTGGCTTGGTGGCCCTTGAGAGGGGTACGGTGGCGTCCCCGGGCACTCGGAGAGGAGAAGCATGGTGATGACTGCCTGCTGGCTTGCTCCATGCTCTCCTCCTTGCTTTCCCCCATGGCTTGCATGGCGTCGTGCCTGGTTGGGGAGTCAAGAGCTTGATGCTTGGTGCTGGCCCCTTCCAGCATCCCACGGTCTCTCCCCAGTGGCTCAGGGCTGTTTCTAGCTGGGAGCTGGTGGTGGGCTCCTCTCCGGTCAGCCCCATCCTGGGGGCTGTTGCCACTCTACTCCGGCACGGCCAGCCAGAAAAGATGAAGGGATAAACTCTCCACACCATCAGTGGCTTTCAGGTTAGCTAATACATAAAGATTTTTCTCTAATTGTCCTGTTGGTGCAGAGGGAGTATGTGCTCTCTGGCCATCACAGTTAATTTTATGGCCGAATGTGTTCTCTTCTTCCTCTTTTTCCTTTTTCTCTCTTTAAAGAAAGCATTTCCAGCTGCCCGTGATCCCTGCGGGTGGAAAAACCCCTCCTGCATCCAAACGCAAACGCAGATAGATCTGTGTGCCCCCCTTTCCTTGGGAAACCCCCCCATGATGGGGCTGGGGGATGGGGCTGTGTCCAAAGGATGTTGCACTGGGGTCAGGGGGACATCTCTGGATTTACAGAGAAAATTGGGGGGGGGAAGAAAAGGAATGTTGGTTCAGGGGAGTGGGCCAGCACCACCAGGACCCCCAGCACCTCCAAGACCATGTGGGGGGTGACTCCTGTGCCAGGCCAGGCTCTGATTCGTGCAATAATTAGCCTAAAATCCACAGTGGCACTAATGACACCAGCGTGGCCAGCGCTGCCGGCTTGTCAGGCAGCTCCAGGTCTTGGGTCCTGCCCTGTGTCCCTCGTCGGCTGCGGGTCTTTGTCAGGACAGCAGGGTGGTGGCTTCAGTCAGAGCTGTGTCCCCAAAGCCATGGTCCTTCGGGGTGACCTCAGCACGGGTGTGATGAGTTTGAGCCATCTCTGCACTGGTTCAGGTCCTGCGCTCCCTGGAGCGCCAGTGATAGAAGATGCTGAAGGTGCATAAGGAGAGATTTCCGATGTAACATTATGCCTCAGCTCTTTGTGTTTCTGCATTGTTTAGACCCAAAATCCAGAGTAATCGCTTGCCCAAAATAGCCTCTCTCTGCTCAGCCGCGTCCCTGGGCCTGTGCCACGTGAGCCCGTGTGCTCCGACACACAGCACCTCCTCCCAAACCATCGAATCCCACACGGCTATTTCATTTTCAAGGACTGTTTAAAGGGTTTTAGTGTTGAGGGGGGGACGGCTGGACGTCAGCAGGAGGGTGCTGGGGGGTGTTTTCTGCCGCTTGACGTTAGTCGATGAAGCATCGATGATGCTTCGTGCCGGGGCCAAATTCTGCCACAGAGAGATGCTGGTGGGACAAGAAACTTGTCTTCTCCCTTCTTTTTCCCCCATCAGCTTTCTCAGGAGGGTGGGAGTGATTCTGGAGGAGAGGAGGGTTGGGACTGTTTTCCAGTTTACCTCTGAGTGAGGGCTGGGATCTTGCTCAGCTGCAGATCCCAGTAGGGAGGGGGGGAAATAAAATCAATGTGTTTTGTCAAAGCGTTTGAGTGTGTGTCTATGGACAACTCTGACATGTCTGGAGATGTCCCAGCTTGTGCCATGCAGAGGGTGGGTAAAATAACTTGGTGCTTTTTCTGCCACCAGCTCATCTGCTGAGCCCTTGGTTTGGTGGCTTGGGTTTGGGGGGAACCCCTCTAAATTAGGGAATGGCTCCCTTTCATCCTCATTTATAAGGGACAGCTTCTAACTGGGATGGGACCAATTCACCAGTTACGTTGAGTGGGTTAAACTGGAGATGATGGCTGACAGCAGCCCTTGTGCTCTCCAGTGAGCAGCCAAGTGGGGTGCAAACCTGGGGTTCAAGGCTCCCCAATCCCCTCTCCCTTCCTGGTGCAGCTGTGCTGGAGCAGCAGCCACAAGAGGGAAGCAGGACATCGCCCAGAGGATGGAGCCGACTGAGGGCTGGAGCGGTGGGGTGGAAAAACCCCATTTGTGAGGGTTATGGCTTTGCTGCAGCTCCTCAAGGAAGGGCTGCGAGTGCAGGGCTTGGCCCTAGATGAGTATATCTTGGGGGGGATGCAAGTTATGGGTTGTGTGGGGAATAAATGCAACCCAGGTGATGCTGGGAGTGACAAAAAATTGCAAAGCATGAAGTGAAATGTCGCGCTGTCCTGGAAACACGTGTTGGATTAGTGTATTTCTATCACAACACTGGCTTTTTTTTTTTTTATATTTAATTGAGCAAAACTCCCCATTGCTGGAGCCTCCAGTAGCTGCCCACAAAGTTGGTCCCTGAGGCAAAGCCGACAGTTTTTCCTTGACTGAGGTCTGAGCCCGGCTGGATCCATCAGTGCACTGAGCTCTGTCGGTCCCTGCTCAAGGCTGTGGGGGTGCGATGTGGGTGCCGAGGGGCCGTGGGGTGGGTGGCCCTTGTGCCGTGGTCTGTCTGTCTGTCTCCTTGCGGGCTCTCTTGCCGTTAGGTGGAAGTGTTGCAGAGGAGAAGAGTGCTGGTACTGCCTGACTCCAGGCTCAGAGAGCGGCCAAAGCCAGGCACGACTCCTTTGTCCTCCCAAAACATGGAGGCAGGGAGGTACAAAGGAGAATTTTTAGCCTGGATTACACCCAGGAGAGAGGAATAAATGCCCGGCAAGAGGCTCTGAGACTGCAGCTGGAGGAGGTTTGGCCAGGGATGGGTACTGCCACAAAGCAGCGATGCCTGCTGCTGCCCTGGGCTGCTCCTGGAGGATGCCCAGCGCTTGCTCCATCCCCTTGGGGCTGGCATGGGGGGGTTGAGAAAAGCCCACCAGCCCAGCGAAAGTCCCCCCCGTCCTGCCCTTGGTGGCCTCCAAGAGGCAGGTCTGGCTGCTCGGCCTCAGGCAAGGTTTTGCCGGGGGTCCCGCATCAGCCGGGTGGGATGTGGGTCCTGGCAGGACTCTGGGCTGTGGGAAAGCCACTGGTGGGGGCTTGACAGCCCCCAACGTGGGCAAAGGACAACCAGGGGGGCTCTCAGAGCCACAGCAGCCTTCCTCAGGAGGAGGAGGAGGAGTTGCCATTGCTGCAGCCGAATCGTTCCTCTTTCATTGCTAATTCCTCCCTGCAAGGCTGGATGGGCTTTTCTTTCCTCCATTTCTTTAAAATGCAGCTCTTTCTATCGAAATCTGGTTAGTCATGAAGCGTATAATGAGTTTTATATATATTTAAAATGGTCTGACATTCGGCATCCCATTATCCGCACTCCTCGAGAGAAACATGGACTCGATGTGTGAATGTTGATCCAATAAGAGCGCAGTCAGTACCATTTTTGCTCTCTGAAATATCCATATCTATTACCCATATTCATGTGCTGTTTGTGTGTAGGAGTCTCTTTCTTGCGAAAAGAAATCCAAAGCTGTGGTTTTTCTTTTTTTTTTTTTTCACTTGGGCCTGTTATTTAGGTATTTTTTTTGGGGGGGGCAAGCAGACTTATTTTGTGGCTTGGTTTTATTTCGCAATTTTGTTTATTCCTTTTTCCTTCAGTAAACCCCATCTTTGGCTCTAATTGCCTGGTGTGGGAAAGCGCAGTGGCTTTTTGCAAGCAGTCTCTGTGATTTCTGCCAGCAAAGTGCTGCGGGGGGGGTCTGAGCCGTCTCACCCCACTCCATACCCGGCCTGAAACACCCTGTAAACTTCCAGCAGAGACTTTTCTTCTTCCCCATCCTCTTGCTGAGGCTCTTCTCTGCCTGACGTCAGTGAAAACTTTCCCTTTGCTGCAAAACCCTCCCTAGGGAGCAGGACAAAATTGGCGACATGTTCTTTCTTTCTTTTTTCCCCTCTTAAATCCTTCTTCTCCTCTTTTCTTTTCCTTTTGCTTCCTCCTGTGTCACTGGCACCCTTGACCTGCCAGAGCCTGTGTCCCATTGCCACCACTCCTTCTGCCTGCATCTTTTCCCCCAGACAAGTGGGACACCAGAAAAAAACATCCCCAGCTCCCCCCCTCCTTTACCCTGCAAACTTATTTTTTATTTAAACACACATGAAAATAGCTCTTGCTGGGACTCCTGCTTTTTTAATTGTGTAGATATTACAGCTAATTACAGTTCTATTAATATTTCACTTTGAATTAAAGATTTATTTTCCCCACCCTTCTATCCAGGAGGGAATTAAATCCACACCCAAGGCAATTGCAGGCGCTGGAAATGCAACCCACAGATGAAAAGGGCTGTACGTGGTTCCCGTCCCTGTGTCTCTTGGACATGAGTGACCCACGAAGAGGAAGGAGAAGGTGGTGGCTCGGCCATAAATTATTCAAAGCCCTTCTGCAGAGCTGAGCCGGAAAGTCCAGTCCATAAGATGCGGTTTCATGTTTTCCTATATTAAAAAAAAAAAAAAAAAAATTGCAAGCAGGATGTTTCCCTGGTGGTTCTCGGTGGCTTTAGCAGTGGACATGGTGACCTTCCTGGCTGGCTGGGGGCCAGGGCAGCGGGAGGCTGGATGCTACACGGCCAGAGCTGTGCTTGTCTGGGAGACTGCCGGGGGCTGAGTGGGACCAGGACACGCCAGAACCTCCTGCCTGGGGGTCTGCAAGCCCTGAAGGTTCAGGGAAAGGCTGCTGATAGCCCTGGCGACGCTGCAGCACCCTGCAATCCCTGGATGGACACAAATATGGGAATTGGCTCGTGGTGAACCCTTCCAATCCTGTCTCTGGGATGGGAGAGGCAGCGACTTCTTCAGTTCCTCTTGTTTTGATCCTGATGAAGCCGTATTGATCCCGCGGGGGACGGCGCTGCATTCATTTGCTGACGGTATCGAACTATCCTGGAGTATTTGATCATCTTTTGACCCACGTGCCGAGGAGCAGCCCTGGCTGCAGCAGCATCGACCTTTGTGGGATTTGCTGAACGGCTCTGGGGATAACCCCATGCACGAGCTGTTTCCCCGATATCGCTGAGGCATCTCCCGTTCCTCCCTGTGCCCTCCTACCTGTCCCCCTCGGCCACCGTGGTGTGGCCTTTCCCATCTTGCCAAGCAGCATCGTCCTGAGCCAGGATTCCAAATGTTAATTGGGATTTGACATTCTTGAGCGCTCTGATGGTATTTTGGCTTCTGATGGTGGGGAAGAGATGCAGGAGAAGGGGAGAGGTGCAGTCCTTGAGGCTTGGTGAAAAGAAGAGAGACTCTGCCAGCTGCACCCATGGCAGCAAGAGCATCCCCCAAATCCCTGGGACTCTGGTCCCCAAGGCTGGGTGGATGGTGGTTGGATAATGTTTATTTTCCACCAGAGCCAGGGGAGCAGTGAGCACCAAGCTTCCCATGGCGAGCAGGCTCTCGGAGCAATTCAGGCAATGCTTCAGCCCAAACTTCTGCATAATTCAGCCCAGGCACCTTCCCCTAGCGATTCCTCAGGACCAGAGCAGGATGGACCAGTGTCAGCCTGGCATGGCCCTGCCGTGGTGCTGCGGGAGCCCAGGCTGTGAGCAGGATGCCCTCGTTTCTCCTCGAAAGCAGAGCACGTGTCTCAGAAATCCCCTTGGGAGCCGAGGTCTTGACCTCAGGGTGCCTCTGAGAGCTGCTTTTGGTGAAGAGATTTGTGCCCAGCTTATCCCCCAGGGGCTGGACCCCCCCTCAGCCCTGGCTCGTGGGTGATCCACGAGTGTGGGGCACTGGCTGCTGCCTCTGGTGTGCCCCAAGACTCTTTCAGGCTTGGAAAAGGGGGGGGGGGGGGCTCCTCTCCACCCAGGGGCTCAGTGGCACTGATGGCACAGACCCCCCTCCTGCCCGTGAATCTCTGCCCTACATCATGCTGGGCCAAATAGCCCCCTCGGGTCACCTGGTGGTCCCGGCTGTGGGTCCTTGGTTGGGTCTCAGGGGGCTCTCCCAACCCCGTTTCAGCTGCTGCCCACGGTGGGGACAAGGTGGTTCCTTGATGTTTGGACACCTCCCACCCCAGCCAGAAGGTCCTGAGCAAGTCCTCTCCCCCCAGGAGCCTTTTGGAAATAACCAATGGACCCCCAAGATGGGCAGCTGCCAGGTGAAACTGCCCTGAAGCCCCGAGTGGGGAATGGAGGTTGCTCCCGGTGGGGCAGATCGTATCTAAGAGCTGGGCTGTCACCATCATCCATCCTTGTGTCCCCTCCCTGGTGGCCACAGTCCTTTTCCTTCCATTCCTTGCGTCGGTGCTGGGGTGGGTGAGCGTCGCACACCCTGTGTGTGTGCATGGGGGGGGGCTGGATGGGGCTGCCCCCCTCCCCTGCATCGGAGCAGAATAACAAGGAGACCCGCTCCGGCTCTCGCTGTAAATGAAATCACTGCAACAGCCTGGTCTCTCCGCGGGAGACGATGCTCTGGGCGCGATCCCGTGAGCATCCGAATCCATGGGAATACCGCCACTTATCGTAATGGCCGGGGGGCAGCCGGCCAGCTTTTCAGGGGGGCGCATCTCGCTGGAGAGCACGCGGCTCCTGCAAAGGCCTGAGCTGGGAGCCGGGCAGCCCTGAGCTCTTCTGGAAAACCAGTTCATTTCCAGCTTCCTAAAGGGGATCTGGGTGACAGGGCTGTGATTGCAGCGCTCAGCCCTTCCTGCCCGGGACCCGGCTCGCCCCACACCGGGGTTGGTATTTTGCTATTCCAAGCGAGCGCAAACCAACCCTTAGGGAAGGTGAGGCTGGAAATGCACGTTGGAAAGGCTGCGCTTTGCTTTTTTGGTGCTCGGGGGGGGGGCAGGTGGAGCTGCAGAGAGCCCTCCCCGCAGCCAGGTCCCCCCTCTCACCCCCGACTCGGGGTCCCTCCACGGGCTGGGTGCTCTCGCAGCCCCGGCGCGCAGGCAGGTGTATTCGCTAATCGCTCCGTGACCGATTATCTCGCAGTCATTACCGTGATGGATTGGAGCAGTTAATGTGTCAATGGCCATTACTAGGGGGCTGTGTTTTCTCTGGATTAATGAATCGACACACCACCACGGGCTCCTCGGAGCTGCCAGGGGCCTGGAGGGGTGGTTTGATAGCCAAGGGAGGCGATGCGCGAGCCGTGGGCGCAGGTGCGGGGCGGCGTGTTGGCACCCTTTTATGGGAGGCGGAAGGGTTTTTTGGGTGACAGCTTGGGGCAACGAGCCTCATCGCTGCCCTGGGGAGCTGCTCCCACCGTGGCGAGGGGAAATTTGGGGCTGGCTGTTAGCCCATGTGGTGGGAGCTGCCTCTCAGCAGCCTGGCGCCGGGGGGGGAGCCTCCTTGTGCCCCCCCCCCCGCCACGCAGGGTCTTGCGGGGCTCGGCAAAGCCTTTGCACCCGTGGGAGCTGTCGTGGGCCTTCGCTTCTGCAAAGGCTGAAATTAGAGGATGTGACCTGCCCCGAGCGTGGGGTCTGGAGGCCCAGACGTCCGTCAGTCCGGCTGCTGCTGCGCTGATGGCCGCAGTGATGGCTGTAGGTGACGGGGAGGGAGAGAGGGACAAGTACGAGCAAAATACGTCTGGGTGCTAAGGACCAGGAGGGGATCGGTGCTGGGGGCTGCAGGACAGGAGAGGGGCCACCTCCATCCCCCTTCCCTCTGCCCGGTTCTGTTTCAGCCCTTCGTCCCCGCCGCTGCTCGGCGGAGGGGGTTTGCGGGGCTGCAGCCGTGTCTCCCCCCCCCCCCCCTCCTTCCTCCGCACCGGGAATCCCGGGGAGCGGGG
>JAOXJK010000013.1:3082207-3094804 GCA_025774025.1 Xenus cinereus
GGGCAGGGGGCAGGGGGCTGGGGGCTGTGGCCAAGCCGCAGGCGGATGGTTGCCCTCCCCTCGCCGCAGCGGGCAGGGCCCGCAGAGCCCGCCGCAGGGCAGGGCAGGGGGAGAGAGAGCCGGGGTTTTGCCCAGGTCAGCGGGGAAGGGGCTGCCCCTTCGAGCTTGGAGGGGTTTTGGGGGGTAAGACCCTTCCCCGGAGCCGTGGGAACATCCCCGGTTCGGGGCAGGGAGCCCCGCTCCCTGTGCAGGCAGAGGTTCCCGGGTTTGTTTTCCTCTCCGGAGCGCTCTCCCGCTCCTCATCGCTTTTTGGGAGAGCGGATCCGTGTGGGTTCGGGGAAGTTGGCAGCCGTGGGAAAAAAAACCGGAGAACTCTCCCACCGTCTGCCTGGGGGCAGCCCTGCTGCCTTCCTCCTCCTCTTCCTCCTCCTCCTCCCGGTGTGATGAGTTTGCCGTCCTCTGCCAGCCGGGTTATTTTCCTGTGGGCTGCTTTGGGCTTTGAGGGGGATGCCCGCTGCCTTCGGCGGCGGCTGCGACAGAGAGACGCTGCGGAGTGAGTCACTGCCATCGCTGCCGGGTGACCTGTGGCTTGGGGCTTGACGGGGAGGGATGGCACGAAGCCGGGCCGGGGTGACCGAAGCCGGGCCGGGGTGACCGGAGGAGCTCACCGGCACTGGCCGCTCGCCCGAGGCAGGGCCCGGGGAGGGAGGGAACTGAGCCGATCTGTTGAATGCGGCGAGGAGCTCGGGAAAATGCCAAGAGAAGTGCCAAAAGAAAAAAGCTCGTTTCCTTCCCTCCCTCCTCTCTGCTTTATCCGCACCAGGGCAGCAGGCAGGGGATGCGGGGGGGACGTGCTGGGCATGGCTCTGGCTGGGGGGAGATCCTGGGTGAGACCCCCCTCCTCCCTGTAATATGTCCAGAGCCGTGGTCTGATGGGACGTGCAGAAATCCTGGCTGCTCCTGGCCAGCCTGGCCGAGCCGGGGGGATGCAGCGCCGGGGGCTGCGGCGAGGGTGGGCTGTCTTTGGGAGGGTGGTGGGTCCCTGCGGGCAGCAGTGGGCTCCAACTGCCCCTGGCTGTGGCGGGGGGGGAGGCACAGGCAAGCTCATTTTGGGGCAGCAGGCACTGGGCTGGTGGTGCTGAGCTGCGCCCCGGGGTGTCGAGGCGGCGGAGGGGGAGCTTCAAGAGGATTTCGCCGCGAGAACCGAAGCTTGGGTGCAGCCGTGGTCCGGCCCCGCATCCCGGGGGCCGGCATCGCCCTGCGGAGGAGCCTGCCGGCTCCCCGAAAAAGGGTGTCACGTGCTTCAATTTTGGCATCAGGCAGGAGGAGGATGGATTTGTCAGCTCAGCCACCCCCCTTCCAGCTCTTCCCAGAAAGGCGATGGCTCGAAGACGTGGCAGGTCCTAATTATAACACAGGCGAACCCGCGCCCGCTGCCCTCCCCGGCTTCGCGCCCGCTGCGGGCACCGTCTCTTCCTCCTGGGCTTCGTGTCCGATGGAGGGCTTTCCTCTGCAGAGCGGTGCGGTTCCCCGTGCCCTGCCCAAAGCCTGGCCCAGGACAGGGGGCTCTGCCCCCGCGGGGGCTTTCCCAGGCTGGATACGGGCAGGGGCTTGTGCTGCCAGACCCCGGTCTTGGGGGCGTAGGTGGGATGGGGAGCAGAAATGCCAGGCAGTGCCACGGGGACCGTCAGTCAGGCCGTGCTCTTGCTCCGAGCCAGCGCCGTCCCCATTTACAGAAGGTGATCAAAAATTAATTGCGGGATTTTGCTGCACGTGGCGGGAGCGGGGATGAGCGCCGGCTCCTTCCCTCCCTCCGGCCTCTCCCGGCTGGAGCTCTGTGCGTTGGCCGCCGGCAGAGACCCCGCGCCGCCTCCCGCAAGGTGAGCCGCTGCCGTCTCCGCTTGTTCCGCGGCCGGATCCTTCTCCCTCTCCCCTCTCCCCGCCATCAAATCCTTCACAGTGAGGGATTAGCGCTGGGCTGCTCGGCAGCGGGGAGGGGGAAGGAGAACGAGCTTGCCTACAGTTAAGGAGATAGATATATATATATATATATAATGTGATAAATATTCCCTGGGTCTGATCCGCACCCAGTGGGAGCCTTTTCCTTCAAACTTCAGCATCCTTCGGGGGATGCTCCGGAGCAGCGAGGAGGGTGGTGATACCGTTTTTTTTCTGCCCCAAGACGGGCACTGGTGGGATCTGGTTGCGGAGAGGTCGAGCCGGCATCCTGGCGATGGGCTTGGGCTTACGCAAGCGTCGCGCTATCGGTTTGTGCATCGATCGAGGGATTGCTGAGGGAGGGGGGAGCTGCGTCTTGGAGCGCGTCGGGTGGGTTTTGATGGTGGAATCTGGGGTCTCTGCTTTCCGCTGCCTGCTGAGCCGTGGCCTTGCTTTTCCTCTGAGCCAACGCTGGGGTACTTGACCTGAATACTTAAGGTTTTGCCTGTCGAGAAGGAACTTAACCTGGCGTCCCCTCCCACCGTGTCTAAATTCTGCCGTACTTCACGGAGCTTTTGCAATGAAAAAAGGAAAAAAAAATCCAAACAACCAGGAGCCAAAGCGAAGTTCCCTGAAATCGCTTGCAAGCGGGGAAGAGCGGGCGTGCGCTAATTGGGATATTGTGCAGCGTGCCGGCTGGCCCCGCTCGCCGAAGGAATAGCAGGTGGGGAAAGAAACGGCTTTGATTTTCAAAAAGATGACAGCGAGCTCGCGGCGGCCGGCGTGGCAGAAGCTGGCACAGCCCTCCCAGTACCGGGACTGGGGGAGGTCTCCGGGGCGGTGGGCTGATGGGCTCCTTGGCAGCCGGGGATGGGGTCGTGCGGGTGAGCGCCTCTTGGCCGCTTATTCCCGCATCTCCTGGACCACGTCACTGGCTCAGCCTTTGCCTGGTCTAACAAGCCCCGATGCAATTTAGCGTGAAACCAGTGAGTGCCCTGGCTCTGAACTGGGAGCCAACAGGTCCTGCGCAGCCGAAGGAGCCCGGTCCCGCTGCGGGCAGAGCTCTGTGGTCCGTGGGAGCAGGGTCTGCTCGGAGAGGGGTGGGATGCTCGGGTCGCCCTGCGATGAGCCCTGGCTGGGATCTGAATAAGCCACCTTTGGGCTTTTCCTGCTGCTGGTGGTAATCAAGCCGTGGTGATTAGCGTTTAGCCGGCGCTTGGGTTGATGGCACGAGATGGGAACTCACTTGCCGGCAGCAGCACGGGCTTCACGGAGCTAATGGCAGTAAAATGACTTGGTTTTGACTGGGAGTCCTGCAGGGAGCGGAGCGAGGGAGAGAAATGGGCAGTTTCCTTCCTTATTTATTTATTTCCATCCTCCTCCCAAAAAGGAGCCTTTCCGTTGCTGCAAAATCCCAGCGCTGAGGGGCAGGGGTGGGGGGCTCCAGCCCTCCCTGTGCTGTGTAGCTGTGATGGGCCAGGTCTCCTCTGGCCCCAGGGCTCGGGCTCTCGGCTCGGTTGGTGTGATTTGGTGTGATTTGGGGGTTCCTCTGGGCTGTCTGTTCCCGGAGCTGTGACAGCACCAGGCTGGGGGAGGGCCAATGTTGCAAACCAACCCCATGCAATGTGGGGGGGGGCTACAGCTGCCCCTCCTGGGGATGCACCAGCCCCACGGAGCGATGGGGAGTGTTGCCTTGGCTCCAAAGCCCTGGGGTGCAGATCCCCACGGTGGGATGGGCTGCCCCGTTCCAGAGCCGTGTGTCCCAGCACCTGGGAGCATCTCTGGGCTCTGCGGGACGTGACAAGCCCAAATTCTGTCTCGCTGCAGCCCCGGCTGGTACGGTGCTTCCAGGGATGCATGGAAAGAGCTGTGGGAAGGAGCTGTAGAGGGGAAGCCCAGGATGGTCCCTGCCTCTGGGACACGGTCCCTTCTCCAGGCTCTGGAGATGGTTTTTCAGGAGGAGCTCTGCGCGGCGCAGAGGAATTTTTAATCAGCGTTTGATTTCTCCTGCCCAGCTTCTGCTCCATCCGTAGGCCTTCATGGATGGCGATGCTGGTGCTGGCCGGTGGCATGGCCACCGCTAGAGGGGGGCAAGATGCCACCGTGCAGGACCGGCCCCATGTCCTGGGGTGCTGGCAACCTGCAGGGCAGGGGCACAGCCCAGGAGCTGAGCTCTGCCCGGGGCCCCCTTGGCTACCCCTGTCCTGAGGCGGCAGCAGCCTCAGCACCCGCTTCTGCAGCTCCCGAGCCTCGTTAGATGAGTCTGGCTCAGGCTGGGCAATGGAGATCTGTTCGGTTTGATTATTCCTCGTGCCGCTTTCTGGATTGTGGATCCGGCTGTGGCATGGCTGGGATGAGGGCAGTGGAAAGGCTCGATCCGACGATGTGCTCGTGGGAAGTGGGAGGAAGGAGCCGTGCTAAGATAAGGTGCCACGCTGGGCATTCATCCCACCCTGCACCTCTTTTGTTGCCAATCCACAAATATTTCTTCCCCCAGGGCTGGGGTAGCCCTGAGGGGCTGTGCAGATGGGGCAGGAGGGTGGCTCCATCCCCTCGCTGCCCGTAGCATCTGGGTGAGGCCGTTCCTTCCTCCACCAGCACCTGCTGTAGGCAGGTGTCTCCCTCCAGATGTGCGTCTCCCTCCAGATGTGCGTCTCCCTCCAGGTGTGCGGGACCGGCTTCACGGTGCAAGGGCTGCTTTGGGGAGGTGCAGGAGCTCCCTGGGGATGCAGAGGCTGGTCCCACAGCTTGGAGGAAGGATGGATTTCCCTCCTTCTTGCTCCTGAGCTCTAAGGTCTGGGTTCCTGCCTCTTCCTCCAGCCCCACGCACTGCCCACCCCTCCGGGGGGGTGATTTGGGCTGTGTGTGGAGCAGCGGCTTGTGTGAAGCCGTGGGGATGCTCAGGGCAGGTGAAGGGTGACGGGGAGCAGGGGATGCTCATCTCCTGCCCCTTCCTGACGAGCGTGAGGCCGTTTGCAGCACAGGCTCATTGGGTAATTCAGGCTGCATCTCCCCTAATGATTCAGCGAGGGATTCAAACCAGCTCCCCCCTCCCCTCCCCATTATTTGCGCTTTCTTCTTGCCTGCCGTGATATTTTTACCTTCAGTTCGTTCAGATTATATGATCAAAGGAGGCACAAAGGGGAGAGAACAGAGAGGAAAAAGCTTAAAAGAAGAAAGGGAGAGGCTGTGGGCTCTGGGGGCACTGCCAGCTCCGTGGGAGCTGCCGTGGGCTCGGAGGATTTTCCTGGGAGAGGGTCCACGTGGTGACCCATTGCACCTTCTCCGACAGGCGGAAATGTCGTGGTTCCGGGGGTAGGATGCGAGAGATGACCCGATTTTGGTTGGCGTAGAGGGGGGTGGAGGGGGGGACTGCGGTGTTTGAGCATCTCTGGGTCTCCCCATCATCTGCCTCTTCGCCACGGGCAGAGCCTGACCCGCTTCCAGGCTGTAGCAGGAGCTGCTTCTCCCGGATCCACTCCCTCTGCCGACGCACGGGATGGTTCTTGCGAAGGAGACGGGACCGTGAGGAGGGTTGATCCCTGTCCTTGATCCCCATCCGAGGGGGGCCGTGCTGGCGGGGGGTCTCCCGGTGGCGGGCGGGTGTCGTGCCGCAGCGCTCCCGAGCTCCTGCCTTTCGAAGCAAAGAGCTCGGTGCTGGGTAATTCTGGTTGCTTAAAAGCCCTGGCTGTCAGAAACGCTTTGGAGATGGGCCTTCAAGTGGCTCCGACGGGGCAGGGATGTGCATAATTTATGGAGGTGAGTTGAGGCAAGGGCCCCCGGAGCTGGGAACCTCCTCCGTGGTGTAAAAGGGGTTCGGCACGGCCGGCTCTGGCGGGCAGCACCCCTCGGGGCGGGCTGAGGATCCGGCCCGGCTCGGATGGCCGGGCTCTGCGCTCAGAGCTGAAATTAATTTAAGCTGTTTCTTCAGTCTCGCTGTTGCAGCCCGTCCTGCTTGGGGAATGCATTTGCCTGCTCGGCTCCCCCCTGCTTTTTGGTGCCTTGCATTAATCATGCGCTGCCCTCGCAGCATCCGGCAGCGCCTGCTTGGAGACAGCAGGGATGGGATGCAGGGAAGAGACATCCAGAGGGGAAACTGAGGCAGGGGGTTGTGCTGCTCGGGCAGGGGCAGCTCTGAGGCATGGGGAGGGGGACGAAGGGCTGCCCTTCAGTGAATCCGGAGCCAAGACGGTGGCATCACCCTGTGCCCACTTGAGGGTCTCTGTGGTGAAATCTAAAGAGACGAGGTGAGGGCACGGGTGGTTATGGGAGGATGGTGAGGGGTAAAACCCGCCGGGTGTCCCCCCAGCTGTGAGCACGAGACTCCTGTGAGGGTGTGGGAGTGGGATGGAGGGGCTGGTATGGAGAGGCTGAGCCCTCTCTGCCAGCTCCAGGGCTGGCTCTGGTGGAGCCACCACCTCTGAGATACGGCACGGGCGCCGGTGTGCTTGGGCAGGGGGCAGGATGGCAGTTTGCAGATGGCAGGGCTTTCTCCACCTGGTGAAAAGACCAAATCCCACCCCATGCTGTTCGATGGTTAATGGGGACCCACGGGTGCCTCCTCCCCGTGCTGCGCTGCAGGACAGGGCTGCTCTTCGACTGCTGCTTCTCAAAGGAAAGCAGCTGGTGATGCTGAAATGCTCCCCACGGGCCGTGCTTGGTGCCAGGGCTGCCCCGTGGCCTCAGGGAGGTGTTGAGACGCTGCTCAGGGTACAGTGTGTGGGGCACAGCCTGTGGGCATCACCCTGGCACCGCTCCCAGTGCCTTCACCACCAGTTTCACCCTCGGTTTCCCAAGGGATCATTCCCTCCCTCCTTCCTGGGCACCCAGCTCAGGGTTCGGCAGCTTTTGCAGCCTGATGTGCTCAGCACCCAGCTGATCGTCCATCCTTGCTTTAATTTGAGCAGACCCTCGGGTTGCTTGCCTGGGGTAGCCAGAAAGCCCAACTCCCCCCCGCGGCTTGGGCGAACCCTCGGTGCTGTCGATATCTGCTGCTGGAAGCTGTCGATAAGGGATGCGCGCAAGGAAGCAGCTGCTGGTTCAGGAATCAGTGGCCCGAAGGAAAAGCGTCGGGAGCCGGCGATGCTTCGGGTGGTGATTCAGATCCGTAACGCCGGCTCTCGGCAGCGCCGGCTCTCGCTTCACACACAGAGCAGCTCTGAGCCCCCGTGCTTTGCAGCGCGGTGCTCGGGACGTGGGGGCTCGTGGCAAGCGATTGAAAAGCCGGTTAGGGAACCGCGCCCTCCCCCCCCCCCCCGGGTCCTTCGGCACCTCCTTGCTTGAGTTGGGGGGCGACTTGTGGCTCTGACCCCCACTTGTGCCTGGCAGACCTGGGAGGAGGCTCAGGAAGATCTTCAGCCTCAGCCGGCGTTGCTGGGGGTAGGAGCTTGTGTCAGGCTGGGCCAGGGAAGGGGCAGGTGGGCACAGCAGGGGATGCTCAGGAGAAGAGGGGACTTGCCGCTCGATAGAGGGACTGTTTAAAGAGCAGGTTTCTCCCCAAATCAGCTCAGGGTCTAAATTGAGCTGAGCTTTAAGGTGGCTGCTTGGTTCCCATGTCCGGCTGTGCCCTGAGCCCAGGGACGCTGTAGGAACCGGTGCTGTGGGTGGGTGAATGTGGGGTTTGCCCCCCTCCAAGCACAATCCTGGCTCCTGACCCACCCTGGAGGCTCCCTGAAGAGAGGACAGGATGGGACGGGTCTTGGGGCCTCCTTCCAGCCCCAAGCTGGCCACTGAGCTGGTCCTGCTCCTTGGGGCAGAGCGGGCTGGGGTCCCTGCACCGGACTCTGCCTGGTTGTGGTTTGGGCTGAGCCAAAGCAGCTGGTGGGAATCAGAAATCAAGTGGATCCCAAGTATGTATTTTTGTCTTTTTACAGTAACCCCTAGTGTTAATTTCTGCTGGGCTCCCTGAAAGATGGGAATAGCTGGTGTCCTCTTCATCCTCCTGCTTAATTTTCCCTCTCTCTCTCCCTCCTATTCCCTCTCCCCTTTCAAGGGCTCTGGAGGAAGGACCCGAACCTTTTCCCGGGCTCACATCTCCGCTGCCAGCTCTTCTCCCTGGCATAGCCATGCAGACCCTGACACCCTCTTGCAGCCCGGCTGCCTGCTGCTCCCTGGGGACCGGCATCACCGGGGGGAGCCGCTGACGGTGCCGGGAGTGGGAGCCCACCGGGAGCCCACCGGGAGCCATGCCACCCGCCCGCGCCGGCCTCGCTCCCTGACCGCCGCCGGGTTTCGGGCCACCAGCTTTTCCCCAGCACGGCTTCGGCGATGAGCGGGGGTTATTTTTGCATGGAGCGTCTCTCCTTCTGCCTCCTCCTGAGTGCCTGGAGCTGGGGGTGGGCGCCCGGGGGTGCCGCCAAGCCCAAAGGCCAGGGCTACCCACACATGAACTCCATCCGCATCGACGGGGACATCACGCTGGGGGGGCTCTTCCCTGTGCACGGCCGGGGCGCCGAGGGCAAAGCCTGCGGGGAGCTGAAGAAGGAGAAGGGCATCCATCGCCTGGAGGCCATGCTCTTCGCCCTGGACCGCATCAACAACGACCCCGACCTGCTCCCCAACATCACCCTGGGCGCCCGCATCCTGGACACGTGCTCGCGGGACACGCACGCCCTGGAGCAGTCGCTGACCTTCGTGCAAGCCCTCATCGAGAAGGACAGCACCGAGGTGCGCTGCGTCAACGGCGGTCCCCCCATCATCACCAAACCCGAGCGGGTGGTGGGCGTCATCGGCGCCTCGGGCAGCTCCGTCTCCATCATGGTGGCCAACATCCTGCGGCTCTTCAAGGTAGGGCTTGGCGAGGGTGAAAATAACCACTCGGTGAAACCACCCTGCGTGTTTTTTGCGGTGTTTTTGCAGTTTTTCTCCACCTGTGCCTCTTCCTCCATGGCTGGAGGTAGCTGGCGTCTTTAAAACCCTTCTCCTGCCTCCCCCGGGTCCCCGGGGATCCCTTCCTCCATCCCCCTCCTGTGACGACACTTTTAGCAGGAGGATTTTTATCTCTTCTCCCCCGGCTTCGTGGCGACGGGGGATGCTGATGCTCCTGGCGTCAGCGGGGCTGTGGGAGGGAGGTCGCCTTGCGGGGGCTGGATGGGGATGTGGGCTGAGGATGGGTGGGAGGTGGGATAACTGGGGCTGGAAGGGACCGTGGGGGGGCTCAGCCCACCACCTGTGCCCACCGGGACCATCTCTGGGGTCAGACCAGGGGTTGCTCAGGGCTTGGTTGTGGCAGATCTTAAAAACCTCTGAGGCTGGAGGGGGTCCAGCCTCACTGGGAGCTCCCCGAGGGTTTCTGGGGCGCAGCCCTCACCCCCATCCCTGGCTGTTACTTGAGGGGGCTTGGGAGCTGTGTCACCTGGGGGTTCAGGCCGGGGGGACCCTGGCCGTCCTGCTCAGCACCCTGGGTGTAAGATACCCTTTGCCATCATTTAAGATACGCCAGGCATCCCCCTGCCTGTGGCTGTCACCTATGGACTAACGCTCTCTGCAAGCAGCTGATAGTTGGGACCATTTCAATACACCCCCCCCTGCCACCGGTTGTGGGGGGGGTGGGTTTTACCCCCAAAATGTAAGGTCACACTGTAGCCAAGTGGCTGGGGAGCCATGGATGGGGCTGCTGCCTTCGCTCCTGGGATGGAGGCAGCTATTCCCAACGGGTTGCAGGGATATCTGCCACCACCCAGGCTCCAGCCCAGGGGACATCAGCCAGGCTGGGGACATTGGTCCTGTGCCACCGACCCTGGGGGATGCGGGGGGGACCGGGGCGCTGAGGGCTGTGGTGGGATGGGGGCTGGCTCTCCCTCCTGCTCTCCCTGCCGGCTGGAGGAAGGCTGAGGAGTTTATAATTACTTTCCCCCTCGCTGTGCATTTATTTATCCGCAGCAGCGTCCCCGAGCTAGAGACAGTGTTTGAACAAGAGCCCCCCTCCGCAGCAAACGCCAGGGGGAAATGTAAATACTCCGCACACCCGGCAGCGGTGGGAGCTCTTTGCTGTTCCCAGAGCGGGGTCCCAGCTCTGCCTCCCCTCCCAGCACCCCGAAACCCCGCGGTTCTGCAGGGCTGATGCCGTTTTCCTTTTTCCCTCCTGCTCTTCTTCCGCCGGCCCGGCGTGCTGAGAGCGCCCGGCGCCCTCCTGGGAGGGCTGGAAGCTGTTAGCGAAGATGGAAAAAACAGATCGCTGATGGAGTTTGATTTTTCTGGGTCCCCTTTTTTAAAAACGTGTTAATGTTCCAGGCGACGAGTGAGAAGGCTATTCAATAATTAAAATAATATAAATTAGAGGGAGCGGGAGGAACTTAAAAGCTATTTGCCGAGACAAAAATGATTGAATGCTTGCCTGGGAGAGGAGGAGGGAGGCAGGCAGCGGGGAAGGAGGCAGGAGAGTGACAGTCGGAGGATGGAGGGTACCTACATCCTTTCCAGGTTGTTGGTTGTTTTTGTTTTTTTTTTTTTCCTCCCCCTTCTCTTCCAATTTTGATCCTTGGGCAAAGCGGCCGTGACCTGTGCAGGAAAGATGTCACTGAGCTCAGATGCCCCAGCCTTGCAAAGGGGGCACGTCTGAAGCCCTGGGTGTCCTCAGCAACTTCAAAATCCAGAGCTGATCTCAGCCCAAGGTGACAGTGACAGCGAGGAGGCGAGTAGGCGATGGAGACCTCACAACCCCCGGCAGGGCAGGATGCAGGATGAGCTCAACCCTTCCTAGACAGCGGAGAATCCCTGTGTGTGGGTGAGGGTGTGTGTGTATTGGGGGGGGTGCACTCCACGGTGGTCCCCAGCACAGGGACATCATTCCCATGGGACGTGGAGTCTCATCCCACCTCTCTGGGCAGAGCTGCAGGGGCTTGGGGGGGACCTTCCCCCCCCATCACCCCCCGCCAGGACCTGAGAGCTGCTGCCGCTCTTTGTTATTCAAATAGTGGGTTTATGGCAGGGACATGCTTAAAATGAAAATAAGGCAACTTCCATTTCACGTCGCCGCTGACCTTTAAGCGCGGGTGACTCCGCTCTGAGGTTCAGCAAAGCGTTTGCCTTCCCGCCCGCCGCTGCGCAGGCAGTTGCCTTTGCCCATTCCCCAGGGAATGACGTTTTCTGGGGCTCTGGCTCCGGCCATGGCATGGTGGCACCAGGCGAGTAGTGCTCACGTCCCCCTCGGCGCCCGGCCGGGAGCCCCCGGTGTCCCCCCGGCGAGGGGATGCGGGTGTGAAGTGCTGGGAGCCCAGACAGGGGTGCTGGGGGAAGCACGGGGGGTGCCAGCCCTGGATGGGGCTGGGTGCCCCCTCCCCGCAGGCAGCTGGTGGCGGTGCTGGGAAAAAGCCTGGGGGGGGGTGGGTGGCGGTATTTTAAGTGCCCTGTAAGTACATTGATTTTTTTTTAATTATTTTTTATTTTTTTTAAATCGCTGCAATGGTTCTCCGGGAGGGTTGCAGCACCTCCAGCGAGCGGCACAGGCACAGAATCAATTAGAAAGTCCAACAAGGCGAGGAGCAAACAGCTTCCCTGCTGTGACACGCCCTTCCCAGGCCCCCTCCCCAGAGCCTGGGTGTGCGCTCACACCCCTGTGCCCATCGGGTGACAGGCAGCGCCCTCCCCTTCCTCTGCTTTTCACCCAGGGGTCCCCTCACCCTGCTCCAGCACCCGTCGGTGGGTCACAGTGGGTCTGCATCCCTCCGGGTGGATGCTGCAGAGCCCGGGGGGGGGTCACAGCATCCCCCTCCCCAGTTTATCCCCGAGAGCTTGGAGCTCCCCCACCTCTACCTGCACGGCGGAGGTGGCTGTTCCTGCCCTGGGGTGATGGTGTCCCCTCCGTGGTCCCTCTCCCCATCCCACGCTCCTCTCCTGTGCTCCTCTCCCCGTTCCCCAGCCCACCATTACCCCCCCCCAGCAGTGAGTCCTGCCCCTCCCCACCCGGGGTATTGTCGCTCCCGCGCTACATAAATAAATAACGTGTCCTTCGTTAGATGCCACTGCCTAATTAAAGCTGTACATCAGTGGAACAACTTGCAGATGCGGCATCCTCTGTCCAAGCCGGTTTCATCACTCCTCGTAGCTCTGCCTGCAGAAAAACCTTCCCCCAAATCCCTGGTCTCGGCTCCTTGCGATAGCATCTCTCTGGCGTCACTGCCAGAGCATTCTGGCACGCTCCCGCTCCTTCCCACCCCTCTCTGCCAGCTTCCCAGCCCCCGGCTCTACCCGCTTCCTCCTCCCCAACCACCCCAGCGACGATGGTGTGGCAGGAAGCGGGTCTGCCCCCTGCAAATGTGATCCCCGAAAAACCGTGGCGGGGTCTGGGGTGCATTTTTTTCAACCCCATCCAGAAAGAGCTGGGAGACGGTGGAGCCCAAGCCCTCAGCCGGGGCGAGGAGCATCCCTGGTGAGAGGACGGACTCGACGCAAGCCGGATGCTTTGAGGCGCTTGTTTTCTTTGTGGCAGAGAGTGCAGCGGCTCTTTTTTAGCGCAGGGGTGTTGTACAGCATGAATAATTCACCTAATGGAGGCCGGTGCCCGTTGTGGGAGCCGGGGATGCTCAGCACCTGCAGGCACGCAAGGGTTTGCTGCCTGGGGCTGGGTTGCTGCAGCCGGGAGTTTTTTGAATAGTTTTGCCTCCTTAGGACTAGGTTTTGAACATTGTTGCCTTTTTTAAACACTCTCCCCCGTGTTGG
>JAOXJK010000013.1:3104045-3115502 GCA_025774025.1 Xenus cinereus
TGTTTTATCCTTGGCTGAGTTTTCTATATTTTTAGTTAAGAGGCTGATACATATTTGTGATGCATTTGTTCATCCCCATGTGACATTCATGGCATTCTTTCTGCTTTTAGCTGGGTTCATTACTTTTGGTTGATGCATCAGGATGTCACCCCCAAAAAGCCGCTCCCGTGTCTTAAGGCATCAGCAAGCATCAAATATGACTTTACAGATTTACAGTCTACTCAAACCTGGAGGTTGCAAACCCTGGTTGTTTGCTGGCCTTGGGGACTGTCCCATCCTGTGCCCAGTGGATGCCACCCCCATGGGACAACCGGGACGGATGGGAGGATGATGCTGGTGGGTACCCCCCGCCCCGGTACCTCCCAGTGCTGTTTGTAGGGAGTTTTTCCCCCCCCATCAAAGCGTGGAGGGGTGAGAGCGAGTGACCTTCAGCCCGGCGGTAGCGAGGTGTGTCGAGCGACGGGGCAGAGCGGGGCTGGCCATCCGGCTCCCTTTCATCCCCCCAGGACGGCTGTTCTCCTGCAGTCAGCACTCCATTACCGCGACTCACCGGAGGGCTGGGATTTGCTGCCAGCCTCTCGGCTCCCCAGCCAAATCCTCCCATTCAGCAGCCGCCACAGAGCTGCCTGGTTTTTTTGTGGCACGATGCCGAGAGCCTGAAGAGTCCCAGCTCTGCTGGGGTTTGGGTGACTCTTTTCCTGCGGGTGTTTTCTGGCTGATAACACTGAGGGTGGTGGCATCTCCTCTCCCCGCGGGGCGATCTCTGAGCGGGTCCTTTCACAGGAAGGGTCCCTGGCACCCACGGGCCAAAATCGCGGTTATACCCATCCCCTGAGTTTCTGTGCTGGTCTCTGTCATCCCACCCCCTGCCTAAAAATCAGCGCCTGGCTCCTGCTGGATGTGGCACCTCTTTGTACTGGAGGGACAGGTCTGGTCATCGAGGCTCTGCTGCCGGCACCACTTTGGGTCCTGAAACTCTTTCAGGCTCCTTGAAGGCAGAAACCTTTCTGCCTTGAAGGCAGAATCCATTTCCTGGATTATTTTCCTATTTCTTTCTCCCCCACCACTTCTTTTTGCTACTGTCCCCAGTGTGTGCCCCAATACAGCCTGAAGGGAGTTGTGCCTCAGTTTCCCCACCTAAAAACCTTCCCTGCCCTCAAGCTGGGAATGCAAAGTGTCCTGCAGGCTGAGACTGGAGAGAGCCAGAGCTGGACTGGGGTTGCTGGGCTGGGAAAATGCTCCCTCCAGCCCCCGGGGCTCTCTGAAATCTGCCTGTAAATGCTGCTGCTCTTCACTCTGCTCCCTGTTTTTCTGTCTCCAGCGCTCCCTTTGTGTGGCGGGAGCGGGGAGGGAGGCGAACGGGGCCGGACAAAGAGAAGCTATTAGTTGTGGTCGAGTCTCTGGCTCGGAGCCCAAACCTGTGTTTTGGAGGCAGCCCGAGTCGATATCTTGCTCTCTAGTATTTTCCGTGAGTGTTTGGGGGGTGCCCGTAGGGTGGTGACCCGGGCTGGGTCGTGCCAGGCAAATGCTGGTGGCTCCGTGGACTGAGATGGGGTGAGATGGGAGACGCAGCCCCGGGGGATCGGTGAAGCAGGGATTAGGGGGGATGAGCTAAATCATTATGATAAATGAAGGGAAAAGCTGGCTTTGATTTCAGACTCATCCGGAACGTCAAGCCCCAGCTCCTGGGGTCTTGTGATGGGTGGGGGTCTCTGCTGCAGAGAATAAACTCTGACTGCAGAGCGATGCTCCCTTTGCAGAGCAGTAGATGGGGGAAAGACTGCAAAGTCTTGCTAGAAACCTCCCCCAAAATCCCCAAGTCTCCTGGCTCTTCCCCGTTCAGGGCTGGAGGAGGGCGAGGGGGCAGGAGACACAGGCCAGGGAGCAGCTCACCCGCAGGGGCTGCAGGAGCTGGGGGGCTGGACTCGCCTGAGCCCCTCGTTAGGTCTTTAGCAGAAGATCCTTCCCATGGACACCCTCTGTGGTGTTATTACCTAAGTGAGAAACTTGGATTTTCTGCTCCCTGGCATCCCACCAGAGGCCCTGGGTTTGAGCTGAAGACTTGCTTTCCTCCCCCCCTCCCCTCCTTCTTTTCCCCATTGCAAATTCATTAATTACTGCTTTAGCCTGGCAGTGCAGACGGCTGAAAGGCAGGCGCAAATCGCTCAGATTCATAACGTCTGATGAGATTTCAAAACACCGAGGAGCGGCAGAGGTTGAGCCGGTTCCAGGGACGAGGCAGGCGGCGAGTGCCAGGAGCCTGCGGTGATGGGGACGGGTGATGCAGAGCCCAGGGCACCCGAGGAGGGACCCCCCCACCCCCGGGGTGGGACCTGGCTGCAAAAACGTGGGGCTCGGGGAGCTGCCATCACTCCCTGCTCTGCATTCCCAGGAGGGAAGGGGCGAGATGCCCACCTTGCAGTGAGGTGCACAGGGAGATCTGGCCGCACCAGGGGATGCGTTGGGGCTGGTTTGGGGTCACAAAGGCAGGTTGGTGTCCCCAAGCACACCCGAGCTGGTAGCAGAGGCGCTTTGCCAGCGGTGGGACTGGGACTGGTGGGATATTGCAGCCTTCGTGCTGGATAATCGGGGTATTGCTCTCATTAGGGCTCTGCCACAACGAAGGAGGGTTTAGAGCCGTGTGGTGGGACCTGGGATGTCTTGCTGGTTCCTGCTGCGGCACAGGGCCGTTTCACAGAATCATCGTGGTTGGAAGGGACCTCTGAGATCATCGAGTCCAACCACATTTCCCTGTCATCATCCCCAGCCTGGCTTGCGTGTGGTACCCATGGGATGCGGGGAGCCTTCCCCAAACTGCAAAGCCACTTGTTGCTGCGGTGTTGAGGATGGAGGGGTGGACAGACGGACGGGTGGGTGGACGAACGGACGGTGCAAACCCTGGCCCTGTGCAGGACAACCCCTGCTCCGTGATTAGAGCAAAGCGCACCGGTCCTGGGGTGGCACAGGGGCTTTGCCTCTGCGAGGCCACAGAGCCCTGTCCCTAAGGGCTTCTCCTCTAATGAGTTGGTTCCTGGAGGCTTTGAAGCGACATGAATAATGAATCCCGGGGCAGGGGAGCAGCCAGCCGCTCGCCAATTAAGACTCTGGGCTTGGGAATCTCATTTAGATGGCCCGGGTTAGGCAGGGGAGGCCAGGAGCTCGCGGGGGAGCCGTGTAGGTGCCGTTCACAGAAGCAGGGCTGTGCAGAGCCCCAGCTCCTCCTCGGGGTGCCCAGGGCTGCCCGGGGAGCACATCATGGTGGGGGGGACATGCGTGTCACTGTTCCCAGTGCGGTTGAGCTGGATCCGTGCTCACCCAGTGCTTCACAGCCGCCGGCTCTGCGGGGAGCCCCGGCAGAGCACTCCCTGATTGATGGTGTACGTTAGCGCCAGCAAAAAGCTTATTATCTACCTGCAATCAAGAGGGCACTTCAGCATCGCGCTTCCCGGAGCAGCTGCGCTCCCACCGAGCCCGTAATGGTGGAGATTAAACCCTGACCTGTGTTTGACAACACGCGTTAACCCCACCTTAATGAGGAGAGTCCCCGAGGCCCCCGGCGAGCAGCCGGCGGAGCTGGGGGGATGCCTGGGAGGGGGGTGTGAGAGGCTGAGATCCCGCCGGGCTGGGGGGCGATGCCGGTGGGAGGGATACGGCCATTTGCTTGAGGATGGCGCAGGCAGCGGTTTGCTCCCAGTTTGCCCTGCCCGGGGTGGGGGTGATGCGCTGGCAGGCAAGTTTTGCAGGGTTGGGGTGGGTGCGTGGGGCCGTTGGGTGGCACTGGGTGCAGATCCCCGTGATTTTTACCCCTGGGGCCGAGGTGGGACTTGGGTGCAGACGTGTCCCCACTGGCCTGGCTGCCCTGGCAGGGGGGTGGGTTGTTTGCTGGAGGATGAGCATCTGTGCCAAGACCCGCCTGGGTGAGACGGGGTGGCCGCCGCTTATTAACCGGGGTGGGCTCGTTACAGCGAGCTCTGGCAGGTGGCAGAGCAAGGGCTGCAAGCGGCAGCGCCGGGCACGCTTGGCCACCTCCCCTAATTACCTCCCCACCATTTCACCCTCCCCGTCAGTCTCCGCTTCCCCGGATGCTGCTGAATATTTCATCCTTGGCTCTTGCAGCAGCCTCCCTGCGAAGCTGCTGGCTCTGCCACCCTGGGACCGGGCTGCCACCGCTCCGGGGGCTTGGACCAGGAACCAAAAGCTGCTCCAGGTGCTCCCAGATGCTGGGGCTGCAGCTCCGGGTACCTGGTTGCTGTCCCAGCCTGTGGGAGGTTTGGAAATGGGCTCGAGTTGGGTTTTCAAGGGTATTTTTTGCTGCAAACGCCCTGCATCCTGCACTGCCATCCGGCAGCGATGGTGTGCACTGGATCTCATCTCAGCATCCTTAAATTGGGTGCCAGTCTCCAAGCTGTCTCCGGCAGCTGGTGGTGGGATGCTGCCCCGGTCCTGGAGGCTTTCCCCACTATTCCCGTTCCTCTTTGGTCCTTTTCCAAAGCTGGAAGAGGGAAGGGGTCCTCATTACTCACCTCCTGCCTCCTCCCAGAGCCCGGCCCTGGCCCGAGTCAGGGAGTGATGCTGCTCCGTCCCGCAGGAGGAGGGAGAGGAGCCGCCTCCTCCCCGTCGCCGCCGCCTCCTCGCTTTGATTTCTTGCTTTAAAGGAGTGTTTTGACTAAATGGATTTTTGTGCGAAGGCAGTAGGAGCGTCGCTTGGCAAATCCCCCCTGCCCGCCGCAACGCCCGGGGGCCATGAATAATGCAGGGGCTGAGAGCCCGGGCTGCTGGAGGTGAGCGGGGCTGCCCCGAAACGCGCAGCTCTGCCCACCCCAGCCACCTGCCCCCGACCCCCCGACCTCTTTTTTTTTTTTTTTTTCATTATTAAGAAGATTTCATTAATTAAGAAGGATAAAAACGTTAGGCAGTGCTGTCAACATTGGTGCATGGGCTGGAGGAGGGTGCAGTGGGAAAGTAAGGCTCCCCAACCCTCCGAGGGCTTTCAGCTGGGCTAGTTTTGAGCTATTTTTAAGCCCGGAGAGTCCAAATGAGCTGGAGTAAACTGTAGGGCCCAGGCGGTGCAGACAGGGGTTGCAGACATCTGTGTCCATCCTTGAGACAGTTTTCTCCCAGCATTCAGCCACTTTTTTGGGTCCCATCACCTCTTTCCCCTCCCGCTGGCCTGGATGTGTCCCCCTCGTGTGCTCCGTGCTCTCCATCCCCTGCGTTAAGAAGGGCTTCGTTACGTCCTAATTGCCTGTATCCCTTTTTTGTTACATTCCTCGTTAGTTTGATTTAACAGAGCTGCTGAGTTACTTGGTAATTTCTGAATTGCCATCGATTTAGACTCTTTTCTTATTTATTTATGGGCCCATCTCCTCTGCCTTCCCCGCTTCCCATGCCTGCAAGAAGACGGTCCCTGCCATGAGCTCACCCAAGGCCACGTCCTGGGGATGCTCAAGGTGGCTGCTCGGGGCGAAGGGAATAAAACACTCGTGGAGGACCCCAACGCTAAGCCTTGCTGGTATCAAAGCTGGATTTGCTCTGGCCATGCTGGGAAGGGGCTGGTGCTCTGTGCCCAGTTACCCCAGCGTCCCTGTGCCACACGCTCGGGGACACCCACGCGTGCAGGGGCACACGTCGTGGTGGGACCGTGTGTCACGGCGTGTGCCTTCCCGTGCTCCTATTGAGCCTGGAGCAGAGCACAGGATCCTCACAGTGTTGGTGCCCGGTGGCACGTGGGTGTGCGCTTGTGCCAGCCCTCTCGCGTGTGTGCGCGCCCGCCCGACTGTGCCAGGGCTTTTGGAAGGTTCTGGTGTTTGCAAACTGCTGCTTTTGTTGCATTTTTGCCTTTTATCGCTATGGAAACTGTAATTAAGCTGCACCGGCTCCTTAGTTGGAGCCCTGGTCTCTGGCGGCGTGGCCGGTGCCACCCTGGCCTGGCCGGGGGCTCGGCAGTGACCGAGTGTCCCCCAGGCAGGGACGTGCCCGTCCTGCCAGCACTGCCCGCTGCTGCCTGTCTCGCCTGGCTGATCTGTCTGTCCGGGAGTCTGTTTATCCAACTCCCTCCTCTCCATCCATCTGGCTCCCCATATGGGAAACAAACAGCGAATTGGCCCAAATTCTTACCGTAGGGGAAAAAAAAAAACCCAAACCACAAACCAAACCCTGATAAACACCCCCCTCTCCATGGCTGGGGTGCTGGGGGTGGGTGAACCCCCCCAGCCAGCGGGTGTCTGCTGGGGGATGCTGTTATCCCCATCCCTGCCACCTCCCTTGCTGCGTGCTCGGCACCACCAGATCCCCCCCTACCCCTCAGTCATTAAGCTGCAAAAGGCCAAATTAGCCCAATTTTCCTCCAGCCGGGCAAGAGGGAGCGAACCCTCCCATCCCTGAGCCTCCACCTCGGTCCCTGTCCCCGTCCCCATCCTGCCCCTGCTCCTCTCCAGGGCCATGAGCTGGGAAATCTCTCCCTGCCACCGTGTGCTAATTACTCTGACCTTTGCTTAAGCGGGGATCTTTTAGTGGCAGGCGAGGTATCAGCCGTGTCATTTACTATGCAAATTGAGACCATCAATTACATCCAGGAGGTCCCGCAATGTTTAATTTTCTCTGCCGTCTCTCTCTTTATTGGCATCTGCAAAAATGCAGGAGCAGGAGGGCTCAGGCTTTTCGGAGCTGGAGGCTGGGAGCCCAGCAGCCCTGCGTGGGGACTCTTCCAATTGCCAGCTTCCGCTTGTCTCTTTTAATTTTAATTAGCTGCTTTTGCAGTCGCCCCGTGGAAAACTGGGCTGGGAGCTCGGCCGGTGCCGCGGGGATGGGAATAAAACCTTTCGCAGGGCCAGGGTGCTGTCTTGGGATGATGGGCTCATGCCGGGGCTGCAGCCCATCCTCTCCTCTTCCCACGGGCTCTTTTTACCAGAATTTGGCCATTGCGTGTGCCAACGGAAAACCCAGTCCTGGGCTGGGGAGGGGCTGGTGCTTGGAACTGGCTGGAAAACCCTCTCCGAGCCGCCGGGATGGGACAGTGTGTCTGTCAGGGGGGACAGGGGGGTGATGTGGTTGTGGCTCGAGGTGACAGGTACTGAGCGGAGTGGGTGGAAGGTGGAGATGAGCTACGGAGCTGCGGGATGGGGGGGAAGGTGGTGGGATGGGGGGAAGGTGGTGCAGAAGGGCTGAGCTGTGGAGGAGAGGAAGGAGGAAGGCAGCAACCTGGGAGAGGAGGTGTAAGGGGAGGGCTCGAGTGCGTGTCCTGGGGGGGTCTGGTGGTGGCCAAAAGGGGGCTCTGGGGCAGTGGGCCACGGGGGATAGCACCATGCCATGGGAGGTGACACGGTACTGAGCCCCTCACTGGGGTGGGAGTGCAGCTGAGTTTGGGAGCCCCCCCGTTTGCCTGTTGTGGGGCTGAGGAGCTCTGGGAGAGGGGCCGTCCCTGGGGGACGAGGACTCGCGGGGGTGTCTCAGTGCCGGGTCTCTCTGCCACAGGGGGGGTGTGCGTGGCCCAGTCCGTCAAGATCCCACGGGAGCCCAAGCCGGGAGAGTTCGACAAGATCATCCGCCGCCTCCTGGAGACCTCCCACGCACGGGCCGTCATCATCTTTGCTAACGAAGACGATATCAGGTACGGGGGGGGCCAGCCTGGCTGGGAGGGACGGATTGGGGGTGTGTGTGTGTGTGTGTAAATGCACTTCAGGGCATCCCCACCGAGCCTGAACGTGTGCTCTATGTGTGCTGCTGGCTGGGACTGGGATGCGGGATGCTGAGGGCAGGGGCTGGGCACTGCAACGGGAGCCGACTGTGCCTGCAGCGTGTGGATGTGTCTGCAACGTGGTGCAGGTGTGTCACGCAGCGTGGCACGGCCGTGTCTGTGGTGGGGACAGGATGCTCCTCGCAGCGTGGCACGGCCGTGTCTGCGATGGGGACAGGATGCTCCTTGCAGCGTGGCTCAGACACCTCTGTGGTGGGGAGAGGATGCCCTCGCAGCGTGGCACGGACACGTCTGCCGTGGGGACCCACCAGAGGTGACTTCAGAGCGGCCGCCTGGCACGTTGCTGCCATCAGCCCACAGCAGCACAGAGCTCAAACGAGGAAAAAAAAATCCGCTTTCTCTTGGCTTTGGAAACCCCCGCTGTCACAACCTGGCTGCTTCACGCCGCTCACGGGTGGCTCGGAGCTGGCGTGGGGCCTCGCTGAGCAGGATCCAGGTGCTGGTTCTGCTCTGCTGTGCAGCATCAGCCTCCGGCCTGGAAGATGAATGGGTCCAGGGAGGTCTTTTGGGGACCACCCCCTTGTCACCTTGCCTGCCCGGCCAGGCTGGGGACGCAGCCGTGCATCGAGGTGATGAGCTGCTCCGCAGGCGAAACGACATCTTGCAGCTCCTGTTGTTTATGGAGCAGAATGATTCACATGGAACTACCCCTGATTTCCTAAGTATCTAATTTATTAATCAGCAAACATTATGTAAATGTGGGTAAACTGCGATTTAAAATCAGTTTACATCAGATGTGCAAACGCTCCGAGTTTCTTTTTTTCCTTCCTTAATAGAAATGTCTGCAAACCTGACATTTACGCGGGCGTGTGGTGAGAAACGGGGGATTTACCTCGCTGTGTAAATGGCAAGCCCCATTAACCGGGGTTTGTAAACATTTATCCACCCGAATGGGATTACGTCCCATGAACGGCGGTTGATGCACACCCACCTCGCCCCGGGTAAGCGTGGATTTCCCCCACGCTTGGGGCATGGAGACTGCTGTGATCCTGACCCTCATCTTGGCTTGGCCTCCGGAGCCGGGAAGATGCTGTGCTGCCTCTCCCAAAAAGTGCAGGGCCATGAAAGACCGTCCTGGATGGAATTCCTGCCTGGCTCGGATCGGGTGTAAATCACCAATTTTATGAGAATACCCTCGGTTTTGCCCCAGGGAGATCCTGCCCCGCACAAAGACTGTGGGCAGCTGGAGATGCTGCTTGTGCTCGGAGCAGGAATGTGGGATTTACTGACCCCCCCCAGGAGCTTGGGGCAACCCGGGATGAGCACGGAGCAGCCGGCACGGCTCCCCGGCTGCTTGCTGGCCCCGCGGCTCCCAGAGCACGCCTGCCTCTTCCTGTCTTGTCTCCACTCTCTGCTTGTTTTTATTTTATTTCCTTATTACGCGTTTCAAACACCATCTGGACTTGAAATGATCAGCTCCCGACGGCGGGGGGTGAGTCACAAACCTGCTCCTCGCTGCGCGGGGAGATGGGGAGATGAAGCTGCCCTGGGTTCCGCTCCAACGGGGCTGGGGACACACACGAGCCCCCGAGGGGACAACGAGCCCTGGGAAAAAAGAGCCCGGAGGGTCGGATCCGGGAAATCTCCCATCCACTACCGAGATTTTCTGAACTGGTTGATGCCATTGGAGCGTGTGAGTGTGTGCGGCTGAGTGTCTGGCCACGATGAGGGATGCTCGGCAGGATGGATGGCGTCCCCGGCTCCCCACTGCTGCTCAGCCCCCCAGTTCAGCCCAGCAGAGCCCAGTTTAGCTCTCGCCTGGGCACTGGCAGCACTGGCTGGATCTCTCCCGTGCCTGGCAACGCTGATCAGAGCTGGGAGCCCACGCGTGCTCTCCAGTGCTGCTGCTTTTCCTGCCTGCTGCGGCATAACCTGATTTCTCTTTTTTTTCCCTAATGTTGGGTAATTAAGGGGGAAATTCAATTACTAGTCAGCAAATATGCAAATGAGGTGGGAGAAGCAGCCTGCGTGCCTGGGCTGGGGAGGATGGAGGGTGCGGGAGCTGAGCACCACGGGTTGGTCTCATGTGTCCGTACGTACCGGGTTGTGCATGGTGCCAACTGAGTGCCCGGAGCAGGAGATGGAAACAACGCTGAGCCCTGCCCTGTGCCAGTATCTCCCCTTCTGTGGGGCTGGACACAAAACCAGTGCCCCGGCGAGCGCCAGCGCCTGTTGCTTCTCTCCGCAGAAGGGTGCTGGAGGCGGCCAAGAGGGCGAACCAGACGGGCCATTTCATCTGGATGGGCTCGGACAGCTGGGGCTCCAAAATCTCCCCCGTCCTGCACCTGGAGGAGGTGGCCGAGGGCTCCGTCACCATCCTGCCCAAGCGGGTCTCTGTCAAAGGTAAGGGGCTGTGCTCGGTGGGTTCCCTCAGCTCCCCCCTGGGTCAGCTGTCCCCAGCCCCCGATGGCATCCCCTTTCCGCAAAGTTTTGGCTGTGAAAGGCACTGTATTTTGCGGTGGGTCTTTCCTGAGTGGGTTTTCCAGCTGCAGCTTTGCCCAGGTGGCAGCTGGGGCACAAACCCACCACACTTTTATGTGTCCCTACACCCCCATCGCTCACGAGACCCTCCTTCCCCTCTGCCTGGGGAGTTTTGGGCCACCTTAAGCATCTCTCTGCCATCCCAGAGATTTGTCCCCTCTTCCCCGGGCAGGTTTCGACCGCTACTTCTCCAGCAGGACGCTGGACAACAACCGCCGAAACATCTGGTTCGCTGAGTTTTGGGAGGAGAATTTCCACTGCAAGCTGAGCCGGCACGCGCTGAAGAAGGGCAGCAGCATCAAGAAGTGCACCAGTAAGAGCTGTGGGGAGGCTGCGGGCTCGTGGTGGGGGGTGTTGCTGTATCTCATGAGGTGCAGGGGGACACGAAGGTGATGGCAGAGACCCCAGGGCAGGCGTGAGAAAAGGTTCGCTCTCCCTTTCAGCTCAGCCACCTCCTTATCGCCCCGGAGCTGCCAGCCCAGCTCCAAGGCGGTTACGTGGCAATGAATGCTCCCTGCGTGGCGGTCTTCGTTGTCAGTGTGGTTTATTTATTTTTATTTTTGGATTAAGCAGCAAAGCCAGGTGGGAATTTGGGGAAGGCTGGTGAAATGCCGGAGTTTCTGCGGTGTGGGGAAGGTGGGCGATGCGGGGAATGTGGGCGATGCAGAGCCGCTCGCCTGCGCGGGCACTCGGGTGTCTGCTGGGCTTGTGATGGTGGTGTCTGGTTTAAAAGCAGATGGGAGAATTGCACAAAAATGCTTTTGTGCACCCTGCTGTGCTGTGTGTGCTCCAGGAAGCCTGTGGAGCCTGTGTGGGTTGTGTGTGCGTGCAAAGGCGCCGTCCCCGTGCGGAGCTCCCAGGGCTCTCCCTCTCACGCACGCTCCTTGCACTTCTCCTTTCCCTTGGCCTCGTCTTCTGCGGGCACAAAACCAGCCAGGATTGGGGGAATTGGGACTGAATTTGGCATTTTTTTCGTGGCGCTTGGATGACTGCTTCTTCACTTGCTGGGACTGTTTAGTATGAGGAAGAGGAGGCTGAGGGGAGACCTCATCACTCTCTACAACTACTTGAAAGAACGCTGTAGAGAAGTTGGTGCTGGTCTCTTCTCACAGGTAATTAATGACAGAGCAAGAGGGAATGGTTTAAAGCTGAAACAGGGTAGGTTTAGACTGAACATTAGGAAAGAATATTTCACAGAAAGAGTGGTTGGGCATTGGAAT
>JAOXJK010000013.1:3115601-3128178 GCA_025774025.1 Xenus cinereus
TGGGGGATATGGTGTAGGGGAGAACTTTGTAGAGTAGGGTGGATGGTTGGACTCGATGATCCCAAGGGTCTCTTCCAGCCTAAATGATTCTGTGATTCTGTGGTTCACACAGTCACAGAATGGCAGGGGTTGGAAGGGACCTCTGGACCATCCAGTCCAAGCCCCTGACAGGGTCACCCAGAGCAGGCTGGACAGGAATGTGTCCAGGTGGGTTTGGAATATCTCCAGAGAAGGAGACTCCACATCCTCTCTGGGCAGCCTCTTCCAGGCCTCTGTCACCCTCAAAGTGACCCTCTTTCTCATCGTGCACTTGGCAGAAACACCACGGTCCTATGGAAGGTGTGAAGCCACCGGCGTGTCCTTGCTCCCTTGCGAACAGCTCCTCTGCCATCTGAGCAGGTTAAAAGAGGTGGTTGCAGAGAAACGTGGCCAGTTGATAGTGTGGGGTCAGGATGTGGCTCGTGCCCATTCTGGGAGGGTGGGTGCTGCCCCACGGGAGGGTGCAGGGGTGCAGGAGAGGTGACGATCACCCCAGGACACATGCTGGAGTGATGTTTGCCCGTGTCTCCTTCCAAAGTGCTGATGTGCCCCCTGTGCCACGCCAGGAAGGGAACCTCATCCCAGCAGAGCCCCATCCCAGGTCCCCTCCTCACCCCTACACTGTGCATTTTTAGCCATTTCCAGCTAAAAGAGACTCGTAGGGATTAAGGCAGTAAACAAGGCGGCCAGGGGATCTGTCTTGCTGACAGCCCTGCTGCCGAGGTGATGGTTGGAAGCTCGAGGAGGTGACATGTTTACTGAGAGATGGGAGAGATTTACTGCCTGCCTGGCACCGGCTGAAGACAGATAACGACGCGGCAGCTCGCAGCCTGCCACGTGGCAGGACTTGGGGACATTTGCGCGTCCCCCCTGTCCCCTTGGGAGGGATGTCTGTGGCAGCCGTGCTGTGCCAGCAGGTGGATGGACCCGGCCGTTCCTGAAAAGTTTGATCATTAAGGGTGGGGGGTTTTTTCCCCCCCCGTTTCACCGCTGAGGACGAGAGGGATGGTGCTTCCACATCCTCTCCTTTGCAAGCAATCCCTAAATGATGATTTGGGGACAACTCTTTGTCCCCACAAAGGCTTTCCAGCTTCTCCAAGTAGTCTTGTGGCTAATGCGTAGGTGTGAACTTGGCAAGCAGCAACAAAACTTGCCCGTGGGCATGGCCTTGGGTAACCGAGAGTTTCTTATCGTTCCCGGTTGCATCGAAAGATCCCCCGGCACCAAGAAATGCATGAGCAGGTCCTGCAGATCGTTGATCTCTTCATCTTCATAGTAATGTAGCATTTAAACAAGCAATATTTCAGGGCCAAGGTATTAGTGGAGGCAGCTGAAACCATGGCATGGCAAATGTCCTAGGAACTGTCTTTAAATTATCTGAATTTGTCAGCAAATAAATTATCTCCCGAACGTTTGCTTGGCAGATAAACGGAGAGGGGAAATAACGCACGATGAAGCAAATAACCTGCCTGTGCAGATCCATGAGCTCCTGGGCTCTGCTCGGCTTATGCAAATGTCCTGTTTGGGGCTGTTTCATAGAAGGGTTTGTACTGACTTTCCCCATGAGCTTCAGGTTTGGGTACAGCCCAAAAACCACAGAGAAATACTGGCTTTTGCATCCACAAAACCAAACTGAAGGGTCCCACCACTGAGCTTATGGCTCCCGTTCGTATATGGGAGAGCTGGGAGGAAGGTGATGGGCGAGGGCTGGGGTGGGCACCAGGTTTTGGGGTGATTCCCACTGGCAGCTGCCCACATAAACCCCAACACCAGCCCTAGCACCCATCAGGATCTGCGTGCTCCATCCCCAGTTTGTCCTGCTGGGACCAGGGTCAGGTCAGGACCTGTCTCCCAGCTGCTTTTGCAGCAGGATCTCCTCAGCATCCTTCCTCAGCTCCAAGCTCCCTCCACCAGGCTGCGTCCCCAGCTCTCCTGGGTTGGGGGACCCTCCTGGGGGGCTCCTGGGGGCCAGCCAGCCCCTGCTCCTGCTGGAAAGGATCCTGCCAGCCCCCTCTTCCTTAACAATTCACGCACGTAGGGATGCAGATGGAGAGGTGCTGGGGTGGAGATGGAGCAGCTGATGGAGTGGCAGAGGCAGGAGGACGGGGCACAGTTCGGGGCTGTGTCCCCCACTGTGATCCACACGGGGACAGCAGGATGCTCCAAGGTCCTGTGGGCTACTCTTTTTTTTCCAGAAGAGCTAATTAATGGTCTTCGTTTAGCAGGGCTGTGAATGGTAACTTTGCTTTGAAGCAGGGCTGGGGATTTCTCTGCGCTCTCACCTCTGCGGATAGATGCAGAGCAGCAACGTGGGTGGAGGGGAGAGGAGCTTTTATTTGATTTTCTTTCTTTATTTGTGATTCTTCATATTCTTTTCCCTTTTTGTTTTGCTTCTCGTCGGTCTCTTCTTCGTATGGGGTTGGATTTTTTTTTGTGCACTGGCTATTTTCCAGCACAGCGTGCCCCAGCCAGGCCAACGGGGGAGGATTTGCACTGCTTGCCTGGTTGTTAAGATGATAAAAGGCTCCTGTTGACCGAGGCCGGGTCTGAGCGGGCAGGGGCATCCTGGCAATGTCCTCTGCTCGGTTTTCCTTCGGATCCACCAGCTTTCCAAACGGGCACTGTAGCCTCACTGCAAGGGCAGCTCAAGCCCTCGTTGCAGAGAGCTGTTTGGAACGAGCATCCCCCGTGGGGGGACAGTCCCTCGTCCCCGTATGGGCTCCCCCAACCCAAAAACGTGGCGATGAGCACCCAGCACCCATGAGATTCGGTGATTCAGGGGTGACACCGTCCCCCAGCTTTCTGGAGCAGCGCTGTGAGCGATTTTGATTAACTCCTGCTGAAAGCCGGCGCCGGCGATGTGATGGGAATTGATGCTAATCCCGTCTCATCCACCACTTGAGAAGACAGCAGTGTCCGTCCTCCGAGGGGTGCCCGCGGAGGCTCATCACACACTTGAAAATTAATTACCAGCCCTGTAGAATGATGCACGACCCTGCTATTATAATCAGCGGGGTCACATCCCGTTTGCGGCCTTAATCTGCCGCGAGTTTGGCGGAGATTTATTGTCTCCATGTCAGGACGGAGCCTTGGTTTTCTGCTCCATGTTGAGCCTCTGTGCACCAGCAGAATTCCCGCCTGGAAAAAGCAGCCGGGCCTTGGGGCAGGGTGCTTCTCCCACCACACCGGGCTGATGCCGCTCGCTGCAAGCCAGAGGGATGTTTGGGAGGAAAATCCAGCCTCCACAGGCTCTGTTAGCACAGCGGGTTGTATTTTACTTGATGGGACCTGTGTGGGATTTGAGATGCCTGTGAGGAAGCCGAGGAGCCGGGAAGGGACGAGTCCTGGATCCCGTGGGTCCCCTGGGCTCAGCAGCCTCTGCGGGGTGGCAGGATGGTTCTGGGGTGGCAGCGGGGCTGGGACATTCCTGTGGGCTCAGCTCCCCTGGACAGTCTCTTACACCCTTTTTTTTTTAATGGGTAATTATCTTGACAAGATAGAGTGGCTTGTCTGCGCCTTGAGAGATGAACACAGGGAAAGGCCCAAAGTTGAGGGAGAAGATTAATAGCCCTTGTCAATAAGGTGGAAGAAAGGATAACTTGACGGGTTTCGCATGAGTAATCTCCACGTAGTCCAAAAGCATTTTTATAACTTTGAAGGATGGGCTATAAATTTGCCTCCTTGATATCATCTTTTCTCGTTGGTCAGTTCGCTATCAATTTGCTTTAGTGTCTTGTCAGTGGCACGTTCCGCTCTCTGTCCCGGCCCAGGGATGTCACTGCTCGGCAGAGACCTGCTCCGCATCCAGCGCTGGCTTCGTCCCACCATCCCGCAGCGGGGAGGGAGGGGATCAGCGACCCCAGCCACCCCAGCTTGCCTCTGCCTTCTCTGTCCCCATGTCCCCACCTGCACAGGCTCTGTGCCCTGGTCCCCTGCAGTCACCGTAAAACCCCACCTTGCATCAGGGAGCATCGGCGGAGCCGGAATTAATTTTGGAAACCCTTGGATAGCTTTCTAGGATGCCTCTGCCTCTCCGGAGGATGAAGGCTGTGCCTTGGGCTCCCTGAGAAACCCTCCTTCCCTTTGGCTGTTGCTGCAGGAGCTGTGGCCTGGCGGGGTGCCCGGCCGTGCCGCAGAGGCGGTGGTGGAGGTGCAGAGGCCACGGCTCTCCGACGCGGCGTCGCCCCATGGGAGACTCTTTCTTAGCTGTAATTAACAGCGTGCTACATTAATCGGTGTCTTTTGCTAAATGATTAACATGTTTCTAGCCCCATTAAGGGCGGTTATGACAGGAGAGGCAGGCAGCTGTCGCTGGTAATTACCAGATCCTTGCAGGATCCCGCAAGCTGGGATGGCCGGGGAGGCTGCCAAGGGCTGGGGGGTCAGCGGGTGGCAGGGGGTGACGAGGGGAGAAGGGTGACAGGAGGCTTCAGGAATGTGATGGAGGACACAGAGCCAGTGATGGAGGACACGCAGCCAGTGATGGATGCTGCCTGGGGGGTCCCCTGACACCGCTGATAGACACGGAGTCGGTGGCAGCTCCTGGCCAGATGAAGGAGGTCAGCCCGCAGGGGTGAGGATGGGACATCAATCACAGCCCAGCCTGCGTCCTACCTGGGAGCACGGGGATGTCCCATGGCACTGGGATGTGACATCCCAAGGGCTCCTTGAAGCACAGCTGGGTGCCAGCACCCACAAATTGAGAACTGCATTCCAGGGAGGTTGGTTGGGTATTTCCCCCGTGAAAGTGGTTCTTGGCTGCACGTCACCCTCCTCCTGCCCGCAGAGGACGGCTCAAGAACCCCAAACCTTCCTGGGGCTCAGAGGCGCTGGGGTGAGAGCCATGGCATCTCCACGGCTGTCCCTCCTGATCCCTCAGGATAAAGGCCACATAGGTGGTGGGAGAATTTTTGGGTGGTGGAAAAGCTCACCCCCTGAGATCCAGGAGTGCAGACACAGACGATGCATCGGGCTGGCACTGGGAAATACATCTACAATGTGGGGGTGTTCTGGAAGGAGTTTGGGGTTGTTTGAGATGTGTTTCTGCCCTGCTGTTCCTTCCTGGGCCATGCCTTGGCAGCATAAACCTCTCGCTGGGATAGAGGTGCCCCGGCTGGCTGATGGGTTTGTAGTTTTGGGAGAGGGGTTGGAGTTTCCTGCTGCTTCAGTCCAGAGTGGGCTTGTTTGCAAGAGTGTGGCTGCAGCAGAAATGTCCCCGTGGGGATGGCAGGGAGGTGGCACCCCTGCTTTACGTGTACCCGCAGACCGAGAGCGGATCGGCCAGGACTCCTCGTACGAGCAGGAAGGCAAGGTCCAGTTTGTCATCGACGCCGTCTACGCCATGGGACACGCTCTGCACAACATGCACAAGAACCTCTGCCCCGGCAAGGTGGGGCTGTGCCCCAGGATGGACCCGGTGGACGGCGTGGAGCTGCTCAAGTACATCCGCAACGTCAACTTCTCAGGTCTGTCCGGTGGGGAGGAAGGGCTCCGTGGGGCTGGGTGTCTCAGGTTGTCCCCCATTGTGGGTCACACAGCAGCACCCACGATTTATTCATGTTACCGGTTGGCACCCGCTGCGCTGCAAACGCTGGGTGGAAAGACAAGGTGGTTTTGCAGCAGATCAGCGGAGGAGGAGGTCTGAGCTTCTACATCTCCTGGGAGCCTTTGGAGGGTAACCCGGCAGTGATCCTGCCCTCACCCTGCTGTCCTCCCCCTGAGCCACCTCCGGCTCAGGGCTGGCAGAGGTCCCACTGAATCACGCCGCTGTGTCCTCGTCCATCTCCAGGTCTCCCTTGGAAATGCATCTTTTGCTCTGCCCTATCTCCTTAATAAACATTTTCTGTCTTGCCCTCCTCATTACTCCTATTTATCTCCACTCTGTGATCTCCCCTGCAGTGTCTCTTTTATTTATTTTTCCTTCTTGCTTGGTTTTTCTCTTCCTTCCTTTCATTAGTGCTTATCTGCACAGTTCACTTGATTTAGCTTTAAAGCTGCTTCCTCCCCCCCTCCTCCCTTTCTTAAAAGAAGTAGTAAACTGGCTGGTGTAACATCACTCTGTGCCTGCCATCACTCAGTGAGCTCTGCTCCTGCGGGGGTCAGTGGGTCGATACCATAAGGTCCCTGCACCAGTTTGGGGTTGGAATTGGTTTTCTTTTCCCCAGTTGCTTCCTCCAGCCTGTGCCTGTGCAGGCATCATCCTGGCAGCTTCTGGCAGTGAGAAACCCCATGCTGCAGGGGGAGCGTCAAACCAGAGCCCCCTTTGACACCCCGTGCTGTGGGTGCTGAGCCCTCCCTCTCTTCCAGGCATCGCTGGGACTCCCGTGACGTTCAACGAGAACGGAGACGCCCCGGGGCGTTACGACATCTACCAATACCAGATCAGGAACTCCACTCCTGAGTACAAAGTCATCGGGCAATGGACCGACCACCTCCACCTAAAAGTAAGGCTGGGGGCTGGCTGGTGCTGGCAACGTGGCCGTGCCAAGGGAAAGGTACTGCAGGTTTCTCCTGCACCTATCGAGGCCACACAGAGTGGAGCAAACCCAGCTGGGAGCCAGAGGGTCCACGGATGCAAAGTTAGGGAGCCCATGGGTGCAGTTGGGCAGCCAAATCTGTGGGGAGTCAGAGGGAAGGGTGTCCCCCAAGTCCACGCTTGTGTTTCAGCCGTGGTGACCCACCATCAGCACGTGTGACCATACCCCACAGGCTCTGGGCATCCAGCTTTGCAGCTCTGATAAGGGAAGGAGAAGCCAGAACAGAGAAGAGGGGGTTTTCCCGGGAAAGGAGGGACTTTGGTTTGGGTTTTTGGTGTTGAATCTTCCCAAAAGGTTGATGGAGAGCTTTACCACCTCTCTGTCCCCATGCTGGGTTGGGCTGGGGTCCTTCATGGGATGTACTGATGGGGTGAGGGGCTGGACTGGGGGGCGAGGAGGGGCAGGGCATCCCCCCCATGCCCCAGGGATGCCTGACAGACGCCCAGCTCGAGCGTCAGTGGGGCTGGTGCCATCTTGCCCCGCAGGTGGAGAACATGCTGTGGCCGGGGGGTGGGAGCCAGCTCCCCAGCTCCATCTGCAGCCTGCCCTGCAAGCCTGGTGAGAGGAAGAAGCTGGTGAAGGGCATTCCCTGCTGCTGGCACTGCGAGCGCTGCGACGGCTACCAGTACCAGCTGGACGAGTTCCACTGCAAGCGGTGCCACTTCAACGAGCGGCCCAACGAGAACCACACCAGCTGCACCCCCATCCCCATCATCAAGCTGGAGTGGAGCTCACCCTGGGCCGTGGTGCCCGTCTTCATCGCCATCGTGGGCATCATCGCCACCCTCTTCGTGGTGGTCACCTTCGTGCGCTACAACGATACGCCCATCGTCAAGGCGTCGGGGCGGGAGCTGAGCTACGTCCTGCTGACGGGCATCTTCCTCTGCTACGCCACCACCTTCCTCATGATTGCTGAGCCCGACCTGAGCACGTGCTCCTTGCGCCGCATCTTCCTCGGGCTCGGCATGAGCATCAGCTACGCTGCCCTGCTCACCAAGACCAACCGCATCTACCGCATCTTCGAGCAGGGCAAGAAGTCAGTGAGCGCCCCCCGGTTCATCAGCCCCGCTTCCCAGCTGGTCATCACCTTCAGCCTCATCTCGCTGCAGCTCGTGGGCGTCTGCATCTGGTTCATCGTGGACCCGTCCCACTCTGTCATTGACTACGAGGACCAGCGGACTACAAACCCCCACTTTGCCCGGGGCATCCTCAAATGTGACATTTCGGACCTCTCCCTCATCTGTTTGCTTGGGTACAGCATGCTTCTCATGGTCACCTGCACTGTGTACGCTATTAAGACCCGCGGGGTCCCGGAGACCTTTAACGAAGCCAAACCCATCGGGTTCACCATGTACACTACTTGCATTGTGTGGTTAGCCTTCATCCCTATATTTTTTGGGACGTCGCAGTCGGCGGAAAAGGTAAGGGAGGAGGGGAGAGGTCTGGCTGGTGGCCCTGTGGGCTGCAAGGAAGGGGGCTGAAAGGGGCTGAAGTGTCCTATAGCGAGGAAGGGCACTTCTCTGCTGTCCTGCCAGCTTGGGAATTGTGGTGGGAAGTGTTGGTTTGGAAACCTCTTGCTTTACTTGGGAGCAGAAACCACTGCCTTCAACACTGTTTTCCTTTTCCCGTTTTTTATGGTTTTCCTCACTCCTTCCTTCCTGGATTTCCTGTTTCATTTCCTCCTCTCCCTCTGGTTTGCTGTGCCTGTTGTCCCCTTTGCCCCTCTCCAGATGGGGTGGCCGTGGGTGGCACAGGCTGCTGCCCTGTGGGCTGGGGGAGGACGAGTCCCCGGGGCAGATCCAGGTGCCTGGTGTCATTAGCACCGTTTCTGGATGGAAAAGGGACCAAGTGCTGCCCAGCCAGCTCCTTTTCCTGGAGCTGAATCAGTGCTGGAGGCCGGAGAGACGGACATGCCCTCCAAAATCCCCGAGAGCTGGCAGGAGCGGAGGGCAAGGGCAAAGGAGAGGGAGCAGAGCAACCCCTTGGCATGTCCCTTCCCATGCTGGGATGGGTGGCAGCTTGTGGCTTCTCATTTGATTACTGTTTCCCTGTGATTTTCATTAACACCTGTGTGTTTGGCAACACAGCACTGGTGACAAACGGCTGGGCTGTGGCGGGCAGGGTGGCACGGAGCTGGGGGTCTCAGGGTGCGGGCATCCCCCTGCGACTCCGAAGGCGACTTTGCACACAGTATAGACGAGGCCAGGCCAGATAATCCCAGAGGTGGATTTGTGCTGTAAAACAACCTGTTTGTCTTCCTCCTCCTCCTCCTCGGCCCCTGGGATTGGCGTGGAGGGTGGTCCTGGTGCCAGTCCCCGTGGGAGTGAGGCCAGCCCGGATGAAGCTCCGTGCTCATCTGAGAGGGAGTGAGAACAAAGAAGAAAAAAATCTCATGAATGAGACCCAAATCCCCTCTGCCTGCCAGCCAAAACAAGAATCGCGTTTCTGTTAAATGCGAGCAGCTCACGCCTGCCAGCCCGGAGCTGCCTGTGACAAATAAACCTCGGTGCTGCTATTCCCTGGAAATCCCCGGGGTGACCCACCACCCGGATTCCCTCTCCGACCCCATCACGACTGGGATAATGTCCCCAGAGTGTGTCCCCCCCGTGCTGCTGAAGGCACGGCTTTGGGAAGCACCTACTGCAAAAGGGCTGGAGGTGGTTTGCTGAGGGCTCTTGCTGTGGATCTCAGAGTTTCAGGCATGTCCTGGAGAGCTGTCCCTGCTCATCAAACCCCAGAGCTTGAGGAGGCCGGGTCTGAAGAGGCACCTTTAACCTTGGCTCAGCCAAAAAGCCTCGACCAAGCCAGCCCTCGCTGGCTGGAAGTGTGAAGGAGAATTAAAGGAAATAAATGGAGCCTTTTGCAGCATTTCCATTTTGATGAGATGGCAGGGGAGATACTAACAAGAAAGCAGGTTTTTTAAGAAATTATTGCAAAACAAAAGCTCCCTTAAAGCCTCCTTAATGTGCTCAGCATACTGTGGGTAATAAAGATGGAAATGATAATGATTGTAGATTATGCGCAAGGTTGCTCACCTCTTCACTGCAGCTTGTCATGGGATAATTTAGGGCTGCCGAAAGCTGGCTGTCAAGCAGCAATTCGACAATAGGCTGTGCCTCACTTCGGGGGTTTGTAATGTGCAGGGCTTCTCTGTTATTAGGCTGCTAACAAGCTGATTAGAGGCGGAAAAAGTGATGTTCCCAACTCCCCTTGGACGCAGCTTTCTTTTTCAAAGCCTGCCGCTGCCGTGGCGTCCGCTGAGCAATCCCCGGAGGGGTTGGATGGTGTTTCAGCTGGGCCGTGCCGCCGTGGGGTGGGAGCCCTGAGCCTCTCTCCAGGCTGCGGCTGAAGGACGATGGATGCGCCCAAAGGGGCAGCCGGAGGAATCGGGCGCTCAAGTGCTGCCTCGATGCTTTAGCTGCTGGTTTGCAGTTCTGGGGAGAAAAAGGTCAAAAAGGTGGTGTTACGCAGCCTGCGTCAGAGGATCAGGCTCTGAGCATGTCCTCGGGATGAGAACCGGGGGTGTTGGCATTGGCATCACCCTGTGGTGGTGCTGGTGCTGCCCGGGATGCTCAGCGGGGCGTCCCCAGGCCGTTGTGGGGATGGATCCCCTCGCCTTTGCCCCATCACTGCCGGGACCAAGTCCTCGCTGGGATCCATGGAGGGCCAGCATAGCTGGGAGAAGAAAAGCCAGGAGCTTCAGCCGGGCCCTTGTTCTCCCTGTAGAGCACAGCTGGAGTTTCACTGGAGTCCTGAGGATGCCACGGGGCAGACCCACACCTCCAAACACCGCCCGGTAACTCAGCCAGACCCCATCTGAGCCTGTGGCCAAGGCTGCCTCGTGGTCCGGTGGATAAAAATCTCCTTTTTTAAAAATTTTATTTTCCTTTACCTCGTGCCTACAACTTTGCATGGAGGTGGCATATTATTATAACAAGTCCCCCAAGCCTTTTCTCAAAAGAACCTCTTATCCCTGCCGATCCCAGCGGATTACAGAAATAGCAATAACAGAGGATCTAAAGAAAGAGACAATTTCCTGCGCTGATAAGGCGGCAGCTGAACAGCGGTGTCATTGTCTGGTTCTCTGTTTATCGCATTTGCTTTCAGCGAGGGAAAAGAAGGAGAGAAGAAGAAATGAGAAGGACTGTCCAGTGGTTTGAGCAAGTTTTCCTTTCCCTGGTACCCGTGGCAGTGCAAAATCTCTCATAGCTGGGTCAGGCCTGGATTTAGAGGAGGGGGTTGCTAATTAATGGCTTTAGGACAAACACAAGCTGGGCCAGGGCTGTGTCTTGAGCCAGGGGCTGCTCCCCCCGGGACAGGAGGGGCTCGTCCAGCCCTGGAGTGAAGCCTGAGCCCAGCGCAGGGCTCGGGGACTTGTGCCGGGTCATTTAGGGTTGCTGCGATCCCTCGACGTGGCGTCATCATCCTGAGTCAGAGACGGGCTGTGTTCTTTGATCCCATCCACGAAGCCGCGGATGCTGCTGAACCTGGAGCTGTAACTTCTTTTATAACCCCCGCGCGCAGCTCAAAGGGCTCTGGAGGAAGCTCGAGTGTCGTTAACGGAGGGGCAAAGCGGGGTCCTGGGTGAGAAACCAATTAAGAGAGTAGGAACCAAAATCGTGAGAAATGGTCATTTTTTTTTTGACGTGGCCAAAGGTTAACTGTGCTTCGTGGCTGTGTTTAGACTCCAGGCTAAAAATATTTCTCTCCGAGTTGAAAAGGGACTTGCTGCGGCGTGACGCGAAGCTGCGGAGGTTAGCGCTGGCTGCAGAAAACGGGGCTGTTTCTGGCAAATTGATCATTAGGGTGAAGGCGGCCCCCTGAGATCCCAAAATTGCTGCAGGGGTTTGAGGAGGGCGAAGAGATGGGGGGAGCCTGGAGCTGGTGGTGCCCGGGGTCTCGGTGGAGGGGAGTCCCCGGCGGGGCTGGGGGCTGGAGCCCCAACCCGGGTGCGGAGGAGGAAGAGAGCCCGGAGACGTCTTGTCTGAGCTCCAGCTCAAGCTGCTCTCTCCCTCTTCGCCGAAACGCCTCCGAGTCCCGAGACACGGGTGGGAGTCGCTGCAGAGGCAGGAAATATGGAAATTGCCGGATTGAAAAGTGAGGCTCCTCCGAGAGGCATCTGCTGAGGACCAGGAGGGCGGGCAGGCGGGGGAGCCGGGGGGGTGTGAAGGGCTGCGGAGCCCCAGCCGTGTCCCACGGGGTGTCACGCCGGTGCCAAGCAGAGTTGTGCCAGTCCCTGGGGTTGGGGTGCCTGGACGCGGTGTCCCAGCGCTGCCCTCGTTCCCGGCAAGTCCAGGACACTCGCGGCAAAGTCAGGAGAGTTTCAGCGGGGGAAAAAAAAAAAAAGAAAAGGGAAGAAAAATAAAAAAAGAGCAGATATTCTGGCACAGAGATGTGTTTTGACTTTTCCTTGATGAAATGACATTTTTATTTCCAAAAACTGCCTAGATTGACTGCGCGCATATATAGAGAGAAGGTGGAACAAACAAACCAGCGCATGTGACAGCAATAGGTGTTATTCTGGGGACAAACAAAACTTTTCTGTTGACTCAGAGCAAGCTTTGTTGCTTTTTTTTTTTTTTCCCCCCCTTCTGGGTTGAGTTGAAATGCTTTTGGGCATGTGTGCTTGTTTCTGAAGCAGCAGAAGAGAGTGAAATGTTTCTTTGCGTGGTCACACCTGGGACCGGTGGATCCTGAGGGGGGGTGACATCCCTGGCCGGGGGCTATTGCCGCCCGCTGGCTCTCGCTCATGGCTTGGAGCTGCCTCCATGTGCCTTCTCCCCAGGGAGCTGTGTGGAGCCTCTGTGCTCAGCTCCTGTCCTCGGGCACCTTTTTGCTTTATCGATCACAGAATGATACGGGGTTGGAAGGGACCTCTGGAGATCATCCAGTCCAAACCCCTGCCAGAGCAGGTCCACCCAGAGGAGGTCCCACAGGAATGTGTCCAGGTGGGGTTTGAATGTCTCCAGAGAAGGAGACTCCACCACCTCTCTGGGCAGCCT
>JAOXJK010000013.1:3143492-3163100 GCA_025774025.1 Xenus cinereus
GCTGGCCAAATGGATGGGGGACGGTTTGCCAGCAGAACACTGGCGACAAATATCTGTGAAGGAAAATGGGGACTTGGGGACCCCCCCTGCCTGTCTGTGGGCATCTTTCCCGTCAACTGTTTGTTTCCTTGCAGCGTCTGAAGGTTTTGGGACAGTTTCCCACGGCTTTAAGTGCCATACCTGTCCCGAACAGCTGCCAAACTCCACTCATCACAGACAGTGTTTTGTTTTCCTCTTCTGGAAACTTGAAACGTTTAGAAAGAAATCAAATTTTCCCGTGAAACTCAGTGGGGAGAGGGGTAGAAGGCAGGTAGCCTTCTGTTTATTTTGCACTGCCTTTCTGTAAGCTGCTATAAACTACCTGTCATCATATCTTCAGTGAAGCAGTTGAGCAGGCTCCCCAGGTGTCTGCATTTGGTTCCTTGCCATGCAAGGGCTTGTTAGAGGTGGTGGTTGTTTCTGGTTAGCCATGGACTCCCCTTGAGCTTGAAGAGAAAGACAGGGAACCAGCAACAATTATGATTAGGGCTTTATTTTGAACTTCTGAAATCTCTCTTTCCTGTGGTGAACAGCATCCTAGAGCAGCTGGAGGCCGCACCCCACTAATGTTTCACAGTGAAATTTTCAAAGCGATAAACAAGGGAGGCAATCAGTCCCTCCTGAATATTGAGGGGATGTGGGTGGTGATGCCTGCTGTGCCTTTGAGACCTCTCCCGTTGTCAGCATGCTTTCTTCAGGAACCGAGGGCTATGTGAGGGCTCTGCCACTGCCGTTGCCTGCTTTAAGCTGTACCTGAATACCTGCAGACCTTCCCTATGACAACCTGGACTTCTTCTGGAGATGCAGTGTCACTGCCTCTGTCTAGGGTAAGCCAGTGCTCTTCAGTTTTGAGAGCAAGCCTTTGCTCCCGCTGCACGTTGGCTCCTGAAGATCGAGTATTTGGTTGGTCTTGAAACCTGTGGGTGTAAGTCGGTCATTAAGGCTTAATATTGTTCTCACAAATGTCTCTTTCCCCACCACCATCCCTCCCCTTCTTGTGTATTGGAGTAGGTGTGAAGGACCCACAAGAACTTGACCTTGAATCAATGTTGGTGAACCCAAAAGGGTGGACATGTAGGCCTGTAGCTCCTGGCTTGGGTGATCTTTGGACATGTAGGCCTATTACTGTGTCCTGGTTTGGGTGATCTTTGGCTTTGATGATACTGAGATTCTGATTTGATTCCTGCGTGACCTTGGCATGGGCAATTCATGATTTCCTGGGTTTCAGTCTCTGAAATCCCTCTCTTTCCAAGCGGGCTCTGTATTCTGGTGCTGTTTTTCAAGGCTGATGGGGAAGCTGCCTCCGGTCTGATCGTCAGTGCTGCTGCTTTTCTATTATTTTTCAGATGCCTTGTGTTTTGGGGGGAAAATAAAATTCCAAGCCCTGCTTTGTGATTTTTTTTTTTTTCTTCCCTGTAATTAGATGTAGCAGTGATCAAAATATGTTGCATTGCACTGCAAGCTTCTCCAGGCAGATGTTTCATCACCGGAGGAGAGATGACTTCATCCTTTACATTTGGGGAAAATTAAGAGACAGGAAAAAAGAAAAAGGCGAAGGAGAATGTTGGATTTCCTGTTGTGTGAATACATCTCGCTCAGCTTCAGGGGAGGGATGTGTGAGAGAAGAACCAGGGCCAGGAAAGAGAGGCAGATTTTATTTTTTTAACGCTGCTGGCATTCAGATCATGAGAAATGCACCCCTTGGTACTTATTTTGCTGTAAAAACCGGGGATGGTGGCTGCGACCCACCTTGCTATTTCACTGCAACCTCCCTTGGAGAAGGGCTTTTAGCACAAGGCAGGATATTAGCTCTATATTTGACTTTTTTGGGGTGCACAAAGCCCCTCAGCTGCTGTTACAGCTCTTATATACAAGCTTTCAGGGCAGCTGGAGGGGTGCAAATTTGGCATAAAGTCCACTTTCTGTCCTTCAGCATCTGGAACTCTTTGGTGCATGGTGCTTTGTTTTTATTGTGAGAATGGGTTTATTCCCCAAATATGACCAGTAGAGAAAGGTGGGGCAGTGGAAAAGATGTTAAAAGTCCTGTAAACGGCCCTTTGTTTGGGGATGCCTGCACCAAATGCCACCAGCTTTGGAGCAGAGACTTGGGTTTGGCTGGGGAGAGGGTGAGCGTGTAGGAAAAAACATCTCCCATGCTGGGAACACCAAGCACAATTCCTCAAGCTCAGCTCAATAAGAGAGCCATCAAAAGTAAAAATGACAGCAATTCTGCAGTCAATATAATGTGGCTGCAGGTTAAATAAATAATGTTTGAATGATAATAATTGCAAAATGATACTATTTCATCTGCCACAAACATGTGGTTAAGCTCTCATTAGCTGAGACTACGAGCTGTGCAGGGAGCACAGGCTCTTTGAAAGCAGAGCTCTTTGGATTATGCCACTATAGAAATTCCTGGATTGCTTTTGTAACTAATAATGCCCCGAAATTTGCTCATGGGATTGAGAGGACAATCAGAAAGTGAAGCTGGATTTTCATTTATTTATTTGAGGTCTGCTTTTTTAGGTTTTCAGGGCTTCTGGAAACCTGAGTTTATAATTAATGGACTACATTATAGTCCTTGAGGTCTGTAGGGGAAAAAAAATAAGGTATATATTTTCAAGTGTGTTCATATCGAGTTGTTTACTTATAGCTGTGTGTATACAGGCAAATCCATCCAAATCTAGCATAGTTTTGTCTGAACTTCAAATTTTAGCAAAAAAAGCTGTTCTGTCTTGCCACCTCTTGGTCTCTGTGAAGCCATCCTGGAGCAATGCTCTCCGTGTCCCCCAGGGACAGTGCTCAACCCCAAACTGGGGAAACTGGTGTGCTCAGCACCTCGCCAGACAGGGCTGATTTCAGACTTGGCTGCAATATTGATCCTCACTTAACATAGTAATGAGAATCTGCTTCCCTAATCAGCAAGGGAAAAATCTTATTTTCCAGCTGCTAGAAGGAAATGAGCTTTGTTGAATTGTGTTGGATGGTATGGGGGTGGGTGAAGCTGGTTTGGCTTCGCTTTGGTCTTCTTGGTGTGGACAGAAGCCTGTTGTGATCACTTGGGTCGTGTGTCCTTCTCATCTTGGCTTCCCTCACACACCCTGATGTTTGGGGAGAGCCTCCGTCGTGTTCATCCTGAAGCCTAGCTTGAGGTTTTTTGTGATGAACCCCATCATTCATATTGCCGTCTTTGAACCCCTCAGGGAAGACGGTGGCTCTCCAGCCCTGTTGTGTTGCAGAGGTGTGGGGTGGTGTCCACGCTACCTCCTCAAATCCCAGCCTTGCACCCCATCTCCTTCATCCAGCACATTATTGAGGGGGTGAAAAAAGCCTTATTTCCCCTCCATTCCTGGCTTGGGCCTCCCAAAATGTGGGCGAATAAGCTGCCTCCCTCTGCCAAGCAGCCTCCCCTTTCCTCCGTTGTTCTCCCCAGGCCGGGTGCCTCGCTGGACCGTCTGGCTGACGGCAAATTGTTTTTTGATGGCTGACTCGGTATAACTGAACTCAATTTGCCTTTCAAAAGCAGCTAATAGTCGCATTAAAAAATCCATTTTCACTTGTGATTGAATTTGACGGCGGCTCAATCAATAAGCGAATGGAGTGTTTCACACGCTGTACTGAGCGGGCGTTACCACGGTAACAGTGTAAGCGAGCACGGCCGGGTGAATCCCCCCTCCAACGGGTGTCACCCGGCCCTGTCACCCAGCCCTGTCACCCCGCAAGGGGCTGCCCCAGGCAGGCGCCATGTTGGGAAGGGAGGCCCTCCTTATCCTCATGGCAGTGTTGCCAGCCAAAATTTTCTTCATTTTCCTCTTTTCTTTTTTTTTTTTTTTTTGCCACTGTGGAGGGGGATGAGTGCTTTGTTGGTAGCCAGAGGTGGACAGCCTGACAGGGACCGGTTGTGGTGCCATGGCCAGGCCTCGCGAGGGGAGGCAGCCGTTTTGTAGTGGTGCTGGCACTGAGGGAATGGCAGCCCAGCATGGCCCTTAGGGTGGAGATGTGCCCATTCCTCTGCTTTTCCTTCCCAAATCTCTCGGATCTGGGGGGAAAGACAGGAGGAAAGTGGCCAGAATGGCTCTGGGGCAGCAGACGAAGGTGGCGGGGCTGGGAATGGAGCTGGCAGTGAGCTGTCCTGAGGGGACAGTTTTTCTGTGGGGGTAAGATAATGAAGTGAGGAAATGGAATTTTTTTATTATTATTTTTTTTAATAGGGTTCTTCCGTGTTTGATGAAAAATGAACGTGGCACTTTGCTTCATGACAATCAGAGTGTTTCCTTTCAGCTATTGTTTGCGTTCCTCCTATTGTAGTATAAAATGAAAATGAAATGGTTCAGTCAGGAATTTTGCAATTGTGATTTTTTTTTTATTTCTTTTTTTTTTTTTTTCCCTTTCCAAAGCAGTTTCCTGGGGGATTTTAATTAGAAACTCTCCCTCTATGTGCTCCACGGCAGCCCAGCTTCTTGCTGTCGATGCGGGGAGCCTACCTGATGCTTCAGCCATTTTGCTGGCGTAGCGCAGGGGAGCCCATCCGCCCGGCCACCTCCACTGCTTTTCCTCAGCTCGAGGGGGGGGTCCACATCACGAAATAAATAAGCAGCTTTACAACACATTGCTGTTTTCTCGGTGGGGAGTTTGCCTGAGGCTGCAGGATGCCGGCTGGTTGCCTTACAGAGCCATCTCTAAAGCGCACGCAAACAACGCAACCCTGCCTTGGAGCTCATTTCCATAGATTGATCTGTATTAGAGGAAGAGGGGGAATAAAAAATAATCTGTGCTGAGTTTGAGCTAAAAGAAGAGGAAAGTCAGGCACCCTGGGCTTAACTTGAGCAGGCAACTGGAGTTAACCCCCATTGAGGACTGAATGGGGTTGAACTTCAGCTGCCCACCTGAGTTAAATCCAAGTCCTTTTCTCTCCCAGCTTGCCATCCTGGCCAGCCCTGCCGCTGGACCGGACTTGGATGGCTTCTCAGGGCTGCTTTGGACCAAGGAGGGCTCTTGGCCCTGCCTGCCATGGCATTACATTTCTCACCTTTCTCTCCTTTGGGGCTGGCGCCGCATCCCATGGGGACCTGCAGAGCTGGAGGTCAGGATGTGGGGTTGGCCCTGGGTCAGCTCAGCCTCTTCTCTCGTCTCCCGACATGCTAGAGGTTGTGGCACTCTTGCTGAAGAAGGAAGGAGACCCTGCAAGGTTCCAGCCCTTGTGCCGAAGGCTTCTCTGCTCCTTACTGAGGAGAGAAGCCATTTCCATTAATTTCATAGGCTGTTTCCACCACATCTGTGTTTGCTGCTGGTAGCTGAGGATGATTCTCACAAAACCTGTAACAATGGTGCCTGAGCAATCTGCGAGAGCTCTGGAGACAGCCTGGAGGGTCAGGGCTTTGTTTCCTGACAGGTACGGGGCTCCTCTAAGCTGTAATTTCATTGTCACCAGAAGCTGACATCTCTTTGTTTTACAAACTGGAAGGAACTGGCAACAGAGCTGGTTTCGGCGTGCGGAGGGGAGCTGCAGTCTCTTCCGCCTGAGAGAGCACAGCTCGGCTGCACGGAGGAGCCGCTCTGGATGCGACAGGCCAGGCTTCGCTCCCTGCCTGCTGCCCTGGGGTGACGAGGGGACCCGGCCCCGCTTCTGACTCCCCTGCTCGGTGGCCCAAGCCAAACCACCATGCCCCAGCTTTGCCCTGTGGTTTCCCCCCCGCCACCTCCCCAGGGCACAGGGTGTCCCGTTGTGGCTGCACCTTCCTAAAATTGGGTGATGGTACTTCGGGGTAATCAGAAGCATTTGGGGGGGGGAATTTGGGCTCCTTGTCTACATCACTCTGCACATGTGGGGATGCTGGCTCCTCTCCTGGGGTGCACAGGGGCTCCCTGGATCGAGCCCGCTCAGAGTATTGATGGGCTGCCTGACACTTTTGCTGGTAATCGGAAATCTTTCAAAGGCGCCGTGTTCTCCCTGTGAAAAGCCAAGCTGAATGGACCGGTGGCTACGCTGGCAAGATGCGTGTCGGGCTGCTGCGCTGCCGCAGAGACCTCTCGGGGAGATAAAGCAGCCGCCTGACCCAGAGGAAACCGTGTCTGTGTCTATCTGAGCTTTTTCCTTTCAAATCCGTGCCGGGCCCCTGCTAGAGAGCTCAGACTGAAATGGTTTCTCGGCGCTGCTTTTTCCCAGATACAAAGCTGCCGAGGTGTAATAAGCTGAGGGGAAGGCGATAAGCTCCTCGGTCAGCTCCGCGTGCTGCAGCAGCACGTGTGCTGTCATTAGCCTTCAGAAGCTGGATCGCCTGAAAAAGTCACTTGGGAACGAATCATCTGCTGGTGCAGCTCCTTGGGGAGATGGCAAAGGGACAGCATTTGAATCGCCATTGCAGCTAGACCCCACTCTGCCTGCCCAGGGACCCTCAGTGCTAGATGCTGTCCCTAAAGCTGGGGACAGTCTTTATCCCAGAGATGAAGGAACAGAGGAGAAACGCTTAGAGGAAGCGAGGTACCAAGATTAAATGATGTTCTTGTGTCGTGCAGAAGATCTAACAACGCTTGGGTGGCGTGCTTGGGGCGGTGAGGGGGAACTCTGGGTTGAGGTTTACAGTTTGTGATGAGGCTTAACGAGCATTGGCTGGAAGAGCTCAGAGGGAGAAAGCAGCCTCGCAGAGGGTGCTAGTGCGGAGCCCTGAACTAAATCCAGTCAGACTGCGTTGTGTCACGTCTTGGGCCAGGCCACCCCAGGCCAGAGGCTGTTGAAGTTGAGAACTGAGCCCAGGTTCTGCTGAATCCACTTAAGGAAACTCTGCCCCTGGGTGTTAGTGTTCCCAGCGCTGCTGTCGAGGTTGGCACAGGATGGGCTGCTGTGACAAGGGACGAATCTTCCCCCGATGCCAGCTGGCACACCTCCATGGAAGTCAGCGAGGACAAGGGACGTGTTTCCCAGTACAGAGGCTCCAGGAACTGCGGCTGTGGGTCCTGACGTTGCCCGAAACAGGAGGAGAATTCCCATCGCCCACTTACAGTGTCAGTACTGCCACCAATTGATTTGTGTTCGTTTACGTGAGCAGCCCCGGATCAAAGTGGGCTTTGGGACTTGACGTGTGAAACGATTTCCTGTCTTACATGGCTGTGCAATTATTTCCAGATCTTTCCCCTTTACAATCGCACGGAGAAAAGTTAAGTCATGAGACTAGCAATATTACAGAAATAAATTAAAGAAATTAACATAGGAGGAGTGGAAGAAGTTCAGGGCTGACTTGGCATTATGTTTATTTACAGATCAGCTGTTGCTGTGTGTGACAGGGAAGTTGTCTCTATTGCAGAAGGCTGTGTGCAGGCTGATGCCAGGCAGCACAGAGAAGGCCTGGGATGAGCTGCCAGTGAAACAAGAAGGGATTGACCCTGGAAGGCATTTTCCTTCTGTCTTCCTTACTGCTACCCTCTGCTTTGGGCTTATCTGTGTGCGAAAGGGCTTCTTGTCCATTAATAGAGCTTCCGAGAGAAATGAGGCACTTGTGATGGCATTCTGTCCATCTATCCTACTCTTTCTGCCCCAGTAATCTTTTAACACATTAGCCAATTTGAGCCACATTTGAGAGAAGAATCAAGGTCTTGGAGATGTGCTATTTTGTAACTTGGCTCCGTCTTTCTGTTGACTTTTGTTCTTTTTTCAGTGCATGCTCCATTTACTCTTTCTCTATCCCTGATAAAGAGCAACAGAAAAAGAGGAGTCAATCACTGAGGTCGCTGGGACAGGGACAGTTTTCCTGTTCTAGAGATGTTCCACAGCCCGTATGAAGCCGTACTAGTTGCCTGCTGACATCCACAGCCATATCTCAAAGCAACTGATAACAATGGGTCTAAGAAATAAGATAATCTAGGAATAAGAGTATTTTTTCCTTCCTTTGTCCTTTTTTTTTCTTAGGGAGCCCTTTACTTTGAGAATCACTGCCATAATCTTTCCAACTGAAAACTGCTGACAGCTCCCGATCGAGCAGCCCTTGTCTTCTGCCCCCTTGTTTGCAGGATGAATGCCTCACTCCACAGCCTCCTTCCCTGGAGTCGCAGCCTGTCGAGCAGAGCCCTTGCAAAAACCCAGAGAAAAGCATATTTTAGCAATTCCTCTAGGTCACCCCTGCTGAGGAGGAAGAGGTGTTCCTCAGGGTGTCTTATTCCTCCCTGGAACGCATCAGTCTTTCAGCAGATGGGTTGGAGATGGTGCCCGGATCCTGAGGATCCGTGCACACATGGAGACTGCGCTCTTTCCCTGTGTCCCCAGCTCGCAGGGACCTGCCAGGCTGTGGCAGGGGTGAGAGCCTGGTGACTCAAGGCTTTGGCACCCGCCTCTCGCACAGACGAGGACTGACTGCGCAGTGCTGCAGAGGCGAGCCGGGGCTGACAGATAAGATGTGCTTGGAAGGGAGACCTTGAAAGAGGTGGAAGACAGCAGGGCTGGTAGCCTGTCTCCTGTGAGAAAAGGTTTGCCAGCCCTGCTGTATCGGCAGACTCTCCTGCCACCGAGGTAGCTGTGCCAGGAGAGCATCTTGCAACCCTCTGACCCGCTGTTTGTTTTGTTTTTGCAGATTATGTCCTTCGGGGGTTTTGTGTGAGCTGAGATGTTCTTTTGGGACAGGGCAAATGCTGATGCTGACTGATGTCTCTGGACAGCCAGATAGATCACGCTGCCCATCAAGTCTCTTACCAAACCACCAGTAAATTCAGAGACTTTTAGCTTTCTACGGTCCTCCATAGACAGGAGACTTGCACATATGTGTTTACCAGCTGTGTTAAAAAAGCACCTCAGCTCACTGATTTAACTTGTGGCTATGGAAATGTTTGGTGCTGTTGCCTGCTGTGCTTTTGCCTTCTGTTTTCTGCCTAAGTGCTGGGAAAGGCGCTGAGATGTGCTGCCTCTTCAAGAGAAGAGGATGGAGGCAGTGTTTGTGCAGAGGGGACTGGCTGAGGCACTGTTCAGCTCGGCCTTGCAGCTCTAATTGTGCTGTTAATGGCAAGTTAAAGCAAATACCGCTTAGGAACCTTTTCATTAAAGCGAACGCGTGAGAATTTATCCCTCTTACTTAAATGCCTTAAAACACGCCTGGAGGAGGAGCGGGAAGGGCAGCTTCCAAATGGAAGCGTTGGCATGTCGCTGCCCCAGCTGCCGGCTGCTGGCTGGGAGCGTTGCGGGGGGCTGTGCCACCGCTTTAAGATGCTGTTCCATATCGCAGCCCCGGTTGTTGGATCTGAATAGCTCTGAGCAATTCATGAAACGCCGTGGCTGCGTGTCTGTGCTGTGTATAAGCTCTCCCCAGGGGGAGAAGTGTGTGTTTGAATGTCTTGTTTTGATATGGCATTGCTGCTGGTTTTTAGCATGCACAAACCACAGTCTGGGATCTGCCTTTGTATGACGATCAAGAGAGATGAACCAACCTCTCCTGTGAGCTTCAGAAAAATAGGCCTGCCTTTTTCTGTGTGTGTGTGGGAAGGGATTGCTGTTATTTTTATTTACTATTCCTGGTTAAGCACTGGTCAAAGATCTGGTTCTTTTTTGCATGCCTAGTCCTAATTACAGCATGGGCACGTTTGTTTTCTCTGAGAGGCTAAGCTCTAAAGCAATTTTCATCTGTGCCTTTGTTTTCATCACCCTGCAATGTGAGAGATCTGAGCAGCTGGCTCGGGTGCTCTGCTCAAAGTGGAGAACAAGCCCTAGTGAGAAGGGCAACAGGAAAGAGAGATTAATTAACCTGGCCTTGGTTGGCCTTATAAACAGGGGGAGAAATCTCTCTCAAACTGCTTGTTGCTTATTTAGCTTGTAAAAAGCTGCCTGATCTCACGCTCAGTCTTAATCCAATCCACCTTCCTGCAAAGCTAATTGCCAGTAATTTGCTTGCATGTCTCTACTGCCCTTCACTTCCTGGCTGGCTTTACCAGCTGTGGACCAAGGTGGTGGAGAAGTACACTTTTTCCTTTCTTTGTCTACAGAACAGGCAGTAAAAGTCTGTTGGTTAAGTCCATTTATCTTGATAATCCCAGGAAGATACTTGTCTAAAACCGGGGAGAGGGACGCAGAGCAGAGGTGGTCGTGGAGAATGTCTCTCCTGCTCCCAACATATTTACAGCGTGATCTAATTAAATGAAGGCTGGGTAGTTCAGATCCATTGATTTTCATCAGTGGCAACCTTGCTATGTTATCAGAAGTGAGTAATCCCTTCTCTGTAAAGCAGGCATTGATAGATCAATAGGAGAGAACATGCTGTACCTCCTGGCAGCTCCATCAACCTTGGAGGGAGAGCTATCAAGGGCACCAGAATTCCTGTTTCCTTCTTCCAAAACTTCATTGCTTCCTTCCCTGCAGTTGCTGCACCCGTGTCTTCTCCATCACTGTACAAGCTCCTCGTCGGCCCCCAGACTGAGAGGCCTCATCTCCTTATAAGCATCTCTGGTATTTCCAGAGTTCCTACCCTATGGGACAGTCTGCCATTAAAAGAGTCTCTCTCTTGGTTTGACTGTGCTAATTACTGTGTTAGAGCCCTTATTTCTAAGGGTGCAGCACAGGAGAGTGCCTTCTAACTCAAACTTGGGCAGGCTTTGGATGGCACATGCTTGGTTTTTTGGAGAAGACCTGTGGATAAAAGGAGGGAGAGAAGTTAACCATGATGGGCCAAAGGTTTGGAACTGTGGTGGACCTGCTGCAGCATTGATCTGTTGTGTGAGGTGCTGGGTGGACCTTGACTGTGTCATGGTTTGAGCTGAGCTGGCCACTAAATCGAATGACAGATGCTTTCCCCAAACCAGGACAGACCCAGAGATCCCACCAATGACAAGACTGATAACAGTGAAAGTCATGGATTTTGTGTATGGTTTGAGCATATTCTGCCTTTCTCCTGGGAGGCAGGACCTGAATGTGAGACTGAAGGCTTGTAGGACAGGGAATTGAGATGGATAGCTGATTTTGATATTCAGTAAACAAACTTAAAGAGCAGGTTTTTCTCTAAAGATGGTAGTCAGCAGAAAGTTTTATGCTGTTAAGCGCTAGGTACACAACTCAGCTGCGGCAGCGCGCAGTCAAAGCTCGGAGTAGAAGGCCCTTGGGACAGAAAGGAAAGGCGTTGGGGTGAGAAGAATTAAAAACTATCAAGGCTGTTACAACCCCCTTTGAGCTCTGCTGTTGAGACTTCTGATAACATATTTGTTTTTGAAGATTTCACGCGATGCTGCTCCTGGCTGGGGAGTGAGAAGATGCTACGCTCGCTGCAAATTGTCTTGATAGAAAATAGTGGTACTTTGGCCATTAGCTGCATGAACAACCACTTTGTTCTGCTCTCTAATCGCTTTGCCTATACATAATTTGGTGCCTAACACACCACTGCAAATACTGTGATTATTCTTAACAGTCATATACAGTACATATAATTTGAGGGTGAACGTGGGAGCTGTCAGAAGGAAACGTCTAGCCTGTGAATAGCTGAAGGTCATGTCACTACAATGGTAACTCTTCCTCGCCTTTGCAGTTAGGTACGTGAAAGCGAATTCTCTGTGCTAGGAGATCTCCATCTGTGTAGGACAAACAGGTAGGCAGAGAAAGGGAGAGAACGTGCGGCACGAGCCCACAGGATGCAAGTGTCTGCTTCTATCAATGTTTGTTTTGGAGAAGTTTTGTCCTAGGAAATTCCAGCTGTGGCTTTCTGGTGGGATGTTCTTGACCAGTTCCTGCAAGAGTGGTGTAAGGACAGAGACGAGGTTGGACGGGACTCTGAGCAACCTGGTCTGGTGGGAGGTGTCTCTGCCCAGGGCAGGGGGGTTGGAACTTGATGGTCTTTAAGGTCCCTTCCAACCCGAACCATTCTGTGGTTCTATGACAGGTCCCCCTGGGTGGTGGTTTCCTGGCAGAGCACTGTCCTACCTTCCCTCTGCCGTATGAAAGTGTGTCATGAGCATGGGGAGCTGAAGCTTTCCCTCTGCTATGGGAGCAGAGGAGCAGTTTTCTGAGGCTCACCTGGAATTAAAACATGAAAAATAATCAGCTTTGTCTCACCTTGAGTTTATAGGAGACTCCGTGTGACTCATCCTTTGTGTGGTGATGGGGCTTGCTGTCCCTATTCCACAAACTAGATTTTTTTTCTACCTGTGTTTCTCCCTCTGTTCTTGGAGCACATTAATCAAACGCTGCAATCCAGGGGGTAGAGTCCTCGGAAGCATCAAAAACCCTACAACAAATAGCTCATGAGTGGTTCTTCTCTCGCATGTCTTATCTTCCCGAATTAGACACAGAGAGACAATCAAAGTCAATGCCACGCTTATTGTAAAATCTTTACAGCGTGTCCCTGCAGAAGTTACAGGAGAAGTGTTGACTAGTTCCAAGGCTAAGTGAGATTTTTTGTTTCCTTTACCTTGAATTTTGCCGGCTGGGACCCTGCAGCCAGTAGGACTCGCTGGGATCTGTGTTTCCCGAGCAGGGAGGGTGCTGGCCACCCCTGTGTTACCTTCCACAGCTCTTCCCCCTTCACTTCTGCCTCTGAGAGAGACTAAATGCTAGTAGTGAGACTACGAATGCTTGGAATGAAAAATCCAATCTTTTGCTTTGATTTAGCCACCGCTGAAAAATGAAACTTTGGGAATGTACTTGATACTGTGGCACCTGGAAAGCTGGAGTACTTCTGGGGAGGTGGGTGGAAGAGGAGGCTCCCACCGGGATCGAGTCCTTGGTGTTTCTGTGCAGTGGTCTCTGAAAGTTCAGCTCAAAACCCAAAAGATTCCTGTGTGTCCTGTGGCCAGCCCAGGGCTCCCACCTGGACTCGGGACCTCGCTGTGGGGCGTTGCTATGGGGTGGAAGGAGGCAAGGGCAAAACAAAACACGGTGTGTGTGTGTGCAGAGCTTGACTGAACCTTCAAAACATTTCCCATGATGTGTGTGGAGCTGGGATGAGAAAAGAACCCCCGTTCCCCACACAGATACAGCCAGGGTGGGGTGAGAGGGTCCCTCGCTCCCACGTGCAGTTTCCAGGCAAAGCCTCTCATACGCTGAGCTGGTTCGTGCTGTGTTGGCTCCCCATGGAACCTCCCTGGCTTCTCCAAGCCTCCTTGGCTGGCGCAGGGTGGGATACCTGCAAAAATAGTGCTCTTTTAGCATCAGGTGTGCCCGGCGAAGGGGAGATAAGGGAAGGGTGGATGTGGAGACTGAGTAATTGGAGGCCAAGAGGCAAAAGTGTCTGACAGAACAGGATTGATTTGAAGCTTTTCACTGGAACACTTGTGAAAAAAAAAATAAAAATCGATGCTTATTCCCTGGACTCGAGAGTGTGTTTACTGTATTCAGCAGCTAGCATTAAAAGTGAATTCCAGCAATTGCAATTACAGCTTTCTCCTTCGTTGCCATCCCCCCTTTCCCTCCCCCATTCCCCACTCCCCCTCTCTTGCTGGCTGGCTTTCGTCATGTTTTGGAGCCTAAGGCAAAGCTAATGCAGTCAAACTGAAAGTGGTTTTATAAATTGTAAAGCCCACCTTCCCCCTTCCTTTCCTTTCCCTTGGGATCTTTTCTTCCTGAGCACTGTCAAACTCGATTCAGCTCAGAGTCACGGAGGTGCCTTGCCGAGGAGATTGCGAGGCGCTGAGCCCGGCTGGAGCACGGCTCAGTAGCGAGGCAGCGGGCCAAGGCATGTTAGTCCTAATGCTCTCTGATAAGACCATTTGATTTCCTACTGCCTGATGGCAGGAGTCTTAAATGTGGAGTTTCGGGAATGGGGCTGTGTGGGGAGGTGATGGGATGGTGATGAGGAGCTGGGAGGAAGGAGCCTGTGCAGTGCTCAGGGAGGACACGCTGCCCACCTCAAGTGGGTATCGCACCAACCTGGGCTTCCCAAGCCCTGCTCCATCCAGCCCTTCTGCTGGGAGCCACACGGGGTGCCCAGTGCTTCCCCATTAGCCCTTCTGACTGGTCCCAGTAGAGGGCACTGGTGGCTGCACTCTGATCCTCTTCATTAACCTTTAATTACCTGCAGGTCATACTGGTCCCAGCTTTGGACAGAGTGTGGAGGCAGGGGTTGTCCTGCCTGACATCTGGTGCCGGGGTGACCAGCACCGACTCCATAACAAGAGTGACTCAGGGTGTCTTCATCAAAATTAAGGTTTTTTTTTTTTTTTTTCCTTTTTTCACCCCTCTTCTTAAATTTTCTTCTTTGCGGTTTGGTTGCAGCCGCAGAGGAGGGAAGACGGATCCTCTGCTGCCCTGTGCGTTAACGAAGTGGCTGCGAAGGCAGCGCTGATGGGAGGCTCTCGTGCTGGGGGTCTGGTGGTGTATGAAGTGGAAAGAGCTCAGCTTGACCTGCAGACCCCAGCCTGAGCCGGGGAGGGGGGCAAAACGCACTTGCTCTTGCTTGTAAACTGAGTGGTTTTGATCTGGAAGTTGCTGGTGGGGAAAATAAAATATGGGAAATCAAGAACTCATTGTTCTTGCTCTGCTTTTCTGGCTCTAATGTTTTTTGGTCTGGGTTTTTTCTTTTTGTTGTTTTTTTTTGTTTGGTTGGGTTTTTTTTTTTTTGCATGTGATCCTGTGTGGAATAAGACAAGGCACTACTGGCTGTGTTTTGCTTGTGCTTTCTATCTGTGTATTGATCTAGTCCGCTCTTCAGAGGAAGTGTTGCCAAAAGTGCATAAACCTGCTGCTTTTTGGGTGCAACAGAAGCTTCTATTGTTTTTTTTTATTTTTATGCTTCTGCCAGTTCAATCCAAAGGACCAAGATGCTTCCCACTGAGCCCGTGGGTTGCCACTTGCAGGGATTTCCAGGGTGTGCAGCCACGTCCCTGCTCAGCCCTTGGTGTGACCCTGCCCGGAGAGGGGGTGTGCGGCTCTAACCCTGCTTTTGCACAACCTTCTGCTCTCTCCCTGGCAAAACCAGGGTTTATCCATCTCCTGGGGAGTGTGGTGATGGTGAATGCCAGTAATGCCCGTACACAGGCTCGGTGAGTGCTGTAGGTGTCAGGTTTTGCTCCGCTTGTTGCTCTGGATGTGGCAGAACCCCTGAGCTGGATTTTTTTTTTCTCGCCGCCTGTGACTCGTGTTGCAAAACTCCCAGCAGCATCCGGTGCAGAAGAAAGCACTTTGCCGAATAAACTCCTCGCGTTGAAGTGCCTGGGTTTGTAAATGCCTACTAAGAGGACTGTTCAGCAGTAGCAGTATTTATCCAGCTCACTTTGATAAACCCACTTCAGGAACTTCCCTCGTGAGCTCTCACTTCTTGGCCCTTGGCTGACCGCAGCCACGTGGGGCTGGGCTGGGGGACGGGGACCTCTGCTTCTAACCCTGCTGTTGCCACGGACTCCCTGCACCATCTGGTGAGTTGTTTCAGCTCCGTTTTCCTCCAGACCCACCTTCTACATGCGTTTGAAATAGGACTTGTTACTGGGAGCTGTGTTGGGCTCAAGACCACGTGCCCAACTTTCAGAAGGCAGTAACAGGTCTCAGCATCTCATAGCACATCAGCAGCGATGTCCAAAGTGTGAGATAGCATGCTGTGTGGGGGCTCTGTTGGCCTCTGCTCCCTTTCTCCCATGCATGCAGTAGCTATGAGAGCGGCATCTTGTCTTCATGGGGGTGTGTTGGCATGACAGTAACAATATGCTGGGGGTTTTTGGGTGTTTTTTTAGTTTTCTCATCCTTTTAAACTGGAAAGGAGGAGCCGCCCGAAGAATAATGGCTGGCTCAGCCAAGGACAGGCTCAGCACACGTTGTCCCTCACTTGTAACTTGAAAAGTTACGTGGGAAGAGGCTCGGGGCGAAAAAAGGGGAGATTTTAGTAAAAGGCTGGAGTGTGCTTCAGCCAGAGAAAGCACTGGTGGCTGCGAGCAACCGCTGTGCCCGGGGCAGCCTTTGGACAGGCAGCTTTCGGAAGAGTCCAGCCTCTTGAATTTGCTCTGGGTCCCGAGTGCTTTGCAAGATCTGGCACTTAATTCTAAACCCAGAGCTTGAGGGAAATGATTTTCCTCTTGATTTTGAGGGACATTGAGCCAGGGACTAGGAAATAGACTCTGTGATGACCTGTCATGAATGAATTCTGTGCTCTGTTTTCCTTGGAGATGCTTTAGAGATGGAAAATTCATGCTGAGCTTTCAAATGAAGCCATTGTGCTTATTTGCATGTATAAAGCGTTGAGCAGGACCGGGATGGGGTTGTTGGCTGCGGACCCTTTCGCTCAGTCTAAATTGCCGGCACCGTGCGCAGAAACAAACATTATGTTGATCTTGCTGACTAAAGTTAATAGCACGCAATTCCCGGGTCGCTGGCGAAAGCAAGCACGTGCTCCAAGACCTTTCCCGCAGCAAGGCATCGGAGACGTTGTGAAGTTTCTGAGAAAACCCGCTTTTCCCAGGCAGTGCAGCGCGGGAGTGTTTGTTTTCTTGAGTACCTAACTGAAGTTGCCACATACGGCAAATGAATATTGACTCAGACGCAGTTGCTAAGACAAGACCCTAGTGAAGCCGAGGAATTCCTTTTCCAGCTGTTTCCAGAAGCAGGCGATGAATATAGAGAAGGGGAGCTGCTGCATGTGCCCTTTTTCACGCTTTCCCTTGGTATTTGTGGCTGGGGACAGAAGTGCCCCTGTGGCCTCTCTGGCTGTCTTAGCCTGTGACAAAACAATGCTGTGTGAAAAAATTTTCAGCTGGGGTAGTCCAGTGGTCAAATCCCCTTCCAGCTTGGAAAAAACATCTTTATTTGTCTTGAGAGGAAAAAAAAAAAAATAAAAAATAGACAGCCTTGGGACTAGATTGCTCAGCCAGGGCAAAACTGTCCGTGCGTGGAGAAGGCGGCTGCTGACCTGCCACTGAATCTTCCCTTCCCGGAGATGTTCCTGCTCCCTCCTGGAGAAGTTGTTTGGTGCCAGACAGCACACAACAGACGATCCCCCGAGGAGTCTGCTGAGCGCACGTAAACATGATGTTTACCGGCTCTGGAATGGATCGGGGAGGGATTTAGAGACTCAGAGCTCGGCTGCGTGGCTCGGACATCCCCCTGCAAGGAAGCTATCCTCATTGCTGACATCGGCTTTCTCTTCAGGTCATGCTACTAAACCTCTGGACCCCAAGATAAATCACTTCCTGCTGTAATTACAGAAACTCATTTGCCCGTGATTAAGCAGTTTGATGGAAGGTGTTGGAAAGGTGATAGCTGAGCTCTGCCAGGTTGTGCTTTAATTAAGATCAAAGGGCTTCCTTCTCTTCCTCCCACAACTCTCTCTGGACCTTCCACCAGGTCTGGCAGAGACAAGTTACTGTTGGCTTGACCCATGGCTGACTTAAATGAGATGAGTTCATTCAACAGAGTGCAAGGATGTAAATATGCTTTAATTATTCAGCCTAGTGTCTGTACTGGCATGATTACCCCCATCCCTGCTGGACAGCAGGGTGTCCTGCACCAGCTGCGTGCAGGTCACCTCTTCAGGAATGGAAGGAGGGTATAACGCAGCTGATGGAGGTGAAGAAAGCATGGCCTGGGGCTTTGAAGCTCTTGTGATCAGGGTGTGAGGCAATGGAGGTTCATCCCTTCCCCATCAGTTGTCCTGGACAAACTTGGGCAGGGCCCTGTAGGCAGGCCCAAAGCAGTGAGGGAGTTTGAGGATGTACAATCCCGGTGGTCTCAATGGGAGCTGGTGTCTTGTCAAGGCTTAAGAACATGCCTGTGTTTTCTCTCTGCCGAGGATGGTAAACGTACTGCCCGGTCTCCTGGGGTGGTAGCACATTGGATAGAGGCTGTGAGAATGGCCAGGCCCGACCTGGAGGTGATGGAAAGGGCTGAGAATCAAAGATGGGTCTTTCTTTTGGCAAAACCAAAAGTGGAGAGTCCCCTGAGAAGGGCTGTGTAAATGGAGCAAACCCAGCTCCTTCTGCGTGAGAATTCTCTCGCCTTCCCTGGGAACTGGGAGCAAACAGAGAAAAACACTAATCTCCGGTGTCAACAAACCAATCTGAGTTTCTGTGCCGGCGCAGAGCATGTTCCCTTTAATGTCCCACGCTCCCCGACGGGAGCCGGGGGACACTAATTGCTTGCAAAGGCTCTCTGAAGTGTTTTGCTTGGTGGATGTATTTGCGTGATCTCCAAGCAGTACTGGTGAAAAGTGGCAATCCGTGTCACCAATGAACCGCCTGATTCGTCACAAATCGATTTCTGTTGGCGGCGGTACATGACTTAGAGACTGTCAGAGCCCGCAGCGTGGGGGGAGAGGAGAGAATTGCTCTGGGTTGAGATGGGGAGGGAAGTTGTTAGAAACCAATGCTCAGAAGAGCCAAGAGAAAGCGTGGAGCAGTCCCTCTGGGTACGCTGGCTTTTACTTCTCTCTTTCCCCTCTCCGTGCTGCTGTTTGTTCAATGTGACACAGCTTTATGTGCAAAAGGGCCACCAACCTTGAGGTTTTTTTGGTGTGGGGATCAGCCTGCAGCTCTGCACAAAGCTTCTTGGTGGGAAAGCTCTCTGAGTAGGATGGAGAGCCTCTGAGTTGGGTAAAGGCAGACCTGGGTTGTTCGTGTTGACCTGCCCCCAGCCTTTTCCTAAGGATGGCCAGGTACTGTGTTTCCATGTGTAACTGGGGTTTTGACAATGCAGTTGCAAGAGGCAGGTCCAAGAGGACAGTCTCGGCACCTCTTTTGGGCAGATGCTGGATAATTCAGACTGGAAGGAGCTGCTGGGATGAGCAGAAGCGTGATGCTCTGTGTCTGTCTGGGATGTGCGTCGAGGACTCTGGCGCTTTTGCAGCCTGTAGTTTACATCTGGACAGTGCGGGCAGCTTTCCCTGGTTTTCATTCTTCTGCAAAGCCATTTGACTTTTCTAGCTAATAAAATCTCTGTTTTATTAGAGGGAAGCATGTTATTGTCCCTCCTCGTCTCTGTCCCTCCCCTCCTTACTGTGGCCTGGACTGGAGCCCTTGGAGGGCTCTGAGCTGTGCTCTGCCAATGTGCATGGGTTGCTCCCCGTCACACTGTCCTTCCTCTGCATCTCCCAGCTGCAGAGGGTTGAGGAGTCTGGACTTGTCCCCAGTATCTCCTCTCCTAGCCCGTGGTAGGAAGCCCCAGACCTGGGCTGTAAGGGTAGGAGAGGTTGCATTAGCCCTGTTCAGTGTCACAGGGCAATGTCTGGTACTCGCTGGGACCTGGGGGAAGTTCTTTAACTTTAAATTTCCCTCACCCTGAGTGCTGGGAATGAACTGTGTGGGGCGGGAGGGCAGGATTTATCCAGCATTTGAAAAGCTCTCGGGGTTGGTTTCTCAGCCTTTGAGGACACGAAGGTGACTGTCCAAAACCAGCCCTTTCTTGCTTTATCAGTGCAGGCTCTTCTGTTCCTGCGTCAGCCAGGTCTGGTGGCTGCAATTTGTTTGTCCCACTGGCCCTGCTGAGCCAGCTGGAGGTGCCAGCAGCGGAGCTGGCTCCCCGTGTGCCTTCTGCAAAGCTGCTGGAGTAACTTGCTTTCGCGTGGCAGGGTACCCTTTACAGGTGGCTGATCAGAGCCAGCGAGATCAGCCTTTGGCTTTCAGATCCCAGCAGGAGCGCAGGGCTTGGGCAGCAAGGCTTACAAATGCAGGAGGTTTTTAAAGCAAATCTGAGTT
>JAOXJK010000013.1:3187507-3198297 GCA_025774025.1 Xenus cinereus
CTGGAGGGGTTCAAGGCCAGGCTGGATGGGGCTTGGAGCAACCTGGGCTGGTGGGAGGTGTCCCTGCCCAGGGCAGGAGGTTGGAACTCAATGATCTTTAAGGTCCCTTCCAACTCTAACCATTCTATGATTCTATGTGGGTGTCTCTGTGTTTGCTAGCATTTATCCTGGTCACATTTTTTTTTTTTCCCCTTTTCTGCTCCTATAGGAACAAATTACCTGAAAAGATCTCAGGAAATGTGAAAACAATAATTATTCACTTCAAAATAGCAGTTCTGGGACACCCGATCTCCACATCTTCTTAGAGAATGAGGCTGTGGCAGACTGACACCTTTCACAACACGGAGCTCGGGGGGGAGGCAGCCGGGCTGGGAACCTCGCCGTGTGCTGGAAGAGGCTCTTTCCTCTGTGCCACCGTCACCGGGGCTGCTCGGCTCCTCCAGAACGGCCCAGCGATGGCACGTCATCCCCTCGGCTGTCACCGAAACGCCGGGGTGGTGGCAGGGCCTGGGAGTCCCGGGGTTTCGGTTAGAGAGGCTGTCGAGCAGCCGGGGAGACGTGCAGGAGGCAGCGGGCTTGAAGTGCAATTTGCATTTTAATAAAGAAAGTTGTATTTTTTCAGTAATTTGCATTTAAATCAAGCCTGTTTCATAACTGAGCATCCCTCTTAAAGGGGCGCTCTGAGCTTTACCTAACTCAGGGGGAAGGTTAGAGGAGGCTTTTACCCACCCGGCTGAAACTGGGGGGTAATAATGTCACTTTTTTTGCTCACAGGTGATGCCTACTGACCCTCACCAATGCATTTCGGTCTGCTGGAGCATCCTGGAGTCCTCTGTGGTACCGACAGCATCTGAGCAGCCCAGGCAGGAGCAGGCAGAGTGGAGGTAGCACAAGGGAGACGAGGGGATTTGCCCCGGCACAGAGTTGGGGGGGGACCCTGTTTGCACCCTAAGCAGAAGCAGGGTTGGTGCAGACATGCCCAAACCTGGGTGAAGCTGTGAAGCAGGAGCAGAGGGAAACATTTGTAGCACAGAGAATGTAAGGAAATAATGAATTTTTAAACCTGTTTTGGATGAACTGGAGTATTCTGTTCTTAACAAATTTGAAGCCTTTCTCCTTTCAACTCCTTTTTGTAGTAAAACTGTTCACGCTCCAGCACAAAACACAGGAGCTTGAGAAGAGATGGCACTTCTGAAGGCAAACAAGAAGGAGATGTTCTGTTCTGAGCCTGCTGGAAAGCTTCTCCCCTCCAAACGTAATGAACTTTTACTGCTGTTGAGAAAGTTGCTGTAAAAAGCCATTTTCCGATGCAAAAACCATTGCGCTGGTGGCCTGTTTTGACGGGTCTCGAGGTGATGGAGCTGAAGTTAGTGCTGCCTGTTCTACCTCTTGAGCCCACCAGCAGCAATCTCCCCCCCATCCCCATCACCTAGGGATGCCCAGAGCCCCCCCTGCACCTACAGGAGAGCATTCTGCTCGGGGCCCTTTGCTTGTAGGCGCTTTTGTTTGCAGACTGTGAGGTTTCCATCAAAGCCGCTGCTGCCTTTCATCCCTGGGGAAAGCTGCTTGTGAGAACAGCCTTTTAACCACAGCTGATTTAGGGGACGGGGAGCCTTTCATGGTCCTTCTTTTATCTCGGGAATGGGGATGGGTCTCCTTGTAAGAGGTGGATTCAAGTGCTTGGAGAGGGAGAGACCGATGGGGTGTGGGCTTTGTCCTGCCCCCCTGGATGCCCCAGCCCCTGGTACCATGAAGATGGGCTACAGCACCTTCACGCTCTTCCCTTCGGAGCAAAACGTGCCTGTGAAGAGGGAGCTGGAGCTGCTGCTATTCATTCGTTGAAGGGCAAAAAGCTCAAGCGTTAATTTTAATGTTTAATGCTTTTCAACGAGGTGAAAGCCAAGGGAGAAAGGGGATTGCTTCCTATTCAAGCACCTCTGTCAGATGCCAGGGTGTTTAGCAGGGAAGGTTGTGGGCTAAATCCCACCCCAATTAACTTCCACGCCGCAGAGCGAGCCACGCACCCTCCAGGGAGATGGGTTCAGGGGAGGATCAGGCAGCGCAGCCGCTGAGCTGAGCGCAGATTGTCTCTTAGAACGTGACCTGGACGGGGGATACGCATTGCTGCCGACAACGTGGTCTCTCTCCAGGAGGTGATGGCCACGAAGATGTGACCTGGCTGTTCCTGCTGAGCCGGGAGATGCCGAGATGCCGCAGGGGTGCTGTGCCACCGCGGCTCTGTTCCATAAAGGATGGGAGAGGCGCGAAGGGGAGGTTGAGTAACAGTGGGTATAATTCAGGTTGATTTCTTCCCAGACTCTTCATTTGCTGAACATGTCACCAGCTGTGTAGTATATGGGGTGTTTCGTATCAATTTTCTGCGATGCCAGGCCATAAATAAAGAAAATAAATGTTGTGGCTGTTAATCAGTCTCTGCTCACCCAAATGAGTTTCCTCTACATTTTCCTGTTCTATAATTACTTGTCACCTATTGCTAGTTTGTAACTTTTCGCTCTGTGGTTCTGTTAGGTGGCTTTTTCCCCCTCTCTTGACAGGATTAATCTGTTAGTTGTGGGGTTGTTTTTCGCTTTTTCTGTGTTGTTTTTTTTGCTTCCCTAGGTGGAGGGAGTTAAAAACCTATTGATTGGTAAGCGGAGGTTTCTTATGGTTTAGGGCTGAGGGAAAAGAAGGTCCAATCAGAGCTGTATTTCTGAAGTCCAGAACAAATATTCGACAATACCTGGCGCTGGCGCTGAGCAATCATGCGAACAGACTTTTTGCAAGCACGTGTTGATTTAAGCCTGGTATCGTTGCTGGGAGGTGGCTGCAGTGGTACTATAAAAGCAAGAGTAGATGCTGAACACTCTCTCCCCTTTTTCTTTCTGTCTTCTTTTCTACAGCTTTCCAAAGCTCTGGAGACACTATTTCTTGCAGCACTCACCTCCCTGCCCTGTCTGCATTCACCCCACGCCGCCTCTCCGCTGGGATTTGGGTCGGTCGCCCCATTCTGCAGGTGGGGAAGTGGAGGTAAGGAGCCTTGCTCACGGCCATCCTCTTCATCAGCCTCCCAGACCGGAATCTTGACTCCCCATCCAGCAAACTGGGCCAGGAGGCAGAGGAAATCCCCCCTCGAGCGATCCCTTCTGGTGAGGACGGCTTTAAAATAGATAAGTCTAATGGATGAGAGACAGCTGTGAAAGCATAGCGTGATTTTTCAGCCAGACCCTCCAAGCCAGAAAATAGAGCTAACTTCATTTCCCTTCCCCTTGCACCGAAAATAATTGTAATTTACACACCAAAGGGACAGATACACTGGAACATCTTGTGGCAGGAAAGTATTAACCGCAGCTGTCATGTGGAGCCGCCCCAGGGATGGGTATATTAGGGGAGGAGGCTGCCAAGATGGCTTTTCGGGGAAAGAACGTAGGGAAAAGGAGCAGAGGTTTGTGGCGAACGCATCCCTCGTGCCTCCCCGGGCTGCCTGGCAGAGCTGCCAGTCGCACACGGGGATGCCTTGCGCTTTATATCCACTGAAACCTGCCTGCACGTTCATTTGCCTGGCAGCCTCTGCTTTGAAGGCAGAATAAAAGACTAAATTTCTAATGCAGTAAAGGATAAAACACAATGGGGAAGTTGGTCTGCTATACAGGAGGAATAATAGGTCTATTAGGTGAATACATTTTCTGTGCACCCAGCCAAAACGTTTCATTAAAACAACGGGGCTCCTCCCTCCCCTGCTAATAAATTAACCTCTGCGGAGGGGATGGATCTGCTGAAAGGATTCATTTTTCCGGAGCGAAACGTGAGCCGGCATCTCCTGGAGGGAGGGCTGCCTGGTCCTCCACTTCGGAGGAGGGATTGGATCCCGGCTGGAGCCCCCGGCGCGGGATGCAGGGCACTGGGATGGAGGCTCATCTCTGAGCCCACAGTAATTTGTGTAGGAAGATTCCTTCTTCTTTCTGTCTCCTTCCCCCACCTGAGGGGGGGGTCTGCCCTTGGTTTCAGACAGTTGAATATCATTTGTCTTTGCCCTGGGTCTGTCCAGGGTCCGGCAGCAGCCCCAAGGAGCCTGAGGGACCGCAGAGCCCACCCAAGCCTCCAGCAGGGAGCCAGGACAGCATCCTTCCTCCCATGGTTTATAATCTTGCAGGGTCCAGGGGTGACAGATGTGGATTTGAGGCCTCTAGTGGGACTTGGAACATCCATCTGGTCATGAGCTCGCCACTGTCGCCCAACCCTCAAACCGCCTCCGGGCCTTGGCACCTCTGAAAACAAGGCATTTTTGTGAAAGGCGTGTGGGATGGAAAATTGTTGTTTGTGTTCACAGAAGCTGGAGATCAGATGCTCTGAGCTGTAAACCGGGCTCGTCGCTCAGGGCAGCGCTGGCAGAGGGAGAAGGGGTTGCAAAAGCATCTTCTGAAAGGATTCAGGTGCCTTTCCCTGCCAGAGCAGCCGCTGCTGCGGGGGTTTTGGTAGCTGGGCTTGATATGGCAATTACTTTTCCTTCCTGCACAGCCGGTCCTGGGGCCACCAGCAGCTCCCTGAGCCCAAAATGCACAAACCAACCAAACCTCCTACAGGGGTTTCCATCATTGTGAATGTTGCCAAGGTCCCCGCGTACCTGGGGACAGTCACCCGCCTTTGGGGGGACTGAGTGGTTATAAATAGAGACGAGGCTCTGCAGAAAGCAGGCTCAGTCCAGTTGTCGAAAAGATCTTATTTCAAGTCTAGTGCAGCCTTATAGTTCTCCACAAATTATTTATCAGGATAAATAATTATATATTAGGGCCATAGTGGATGCAAATGATTTAATTAATAATACACGCTTCAAGAGTAATTTGCAATTTAAAGTGCTGTATAAAAGACCAGTATTAGCAATACTTATTTTTATTTATTAATTGCTGGCTCTCAAAATCTCCATGGTGAATAATTTCCCATCTTTTTCATTTTTATTATTTATTTCTGTGGCTTTGGGGAGAGGAAAGGCGACCTTGCAGTGACCTTGTAGGGAAGGTGGTGGCCTGGGAGTCCCTGGCCCTGGGGCAACCTTGGCTGGGCTGTGGCTTGTTTGTTTTAACTTCGTTGCTGGAGACTTGGGAATTGGAGTCTGTGATTTTACAAACGGTTTTTGTTCACTGTTTTTAGCTTGTAACTGTTACCTGGGAATGCCCCTGCTGCTCTTTCGAACTGTGCGTTTGCCTAATATTTGGTGGAACTCTTTCCAAAGTAGGGATGTGGTGCTTGTGCCCATTCTTTCAGCACAGCAAAAATGAACCTTGAGTGGGATTTATGGTCTCAGAAAGCCCCACCATCTACCTGGCAGCAAGTGCTGTGCCCGAAAACCCCAGTTTCAGCTTCCCCTTCCGGCTACTGTCTCCGATGCACCAAGACCAGGACTCCAAACTCTGCTTTTCTGGTCTGGGAAATGCAGCCCCCCAGGGTATTACATCTGCCTTTGCTGCTGGAAGGGGTTTCACTGGTTTTCCCGCGGAGGCAGAATGGTGCTGAGCACCGGGAGGGCCATGATGAGGTCAGGAGGGGCAGGAACGGGTGCTTTTCCCCTTTGCAAGGCATCCGAGAGCTGGTCTCTCTCCTGTATCCCCCTCGGCTGAGCATCCCAGCGAGCAGCGCCGTGGGCAGGCTGACGGGAGGCGCGTGGCAGCTTTGTCCTCTTTCTGCTCTCGAAGCGTTTCATATATAACATCCCAGTCCTGACACTTTGCTGCCTGTTTCTCAAAAGCCGGCAGAACCTGGTGGGCGCGGGGATCCGCGGCATATGGTGCAAGTCACTCCCAGTGCACCCGGGGAAAGGGGTCGGGGAGCGGAGGAGGAGGGAAGCGGTGCCGGTGCTGCCAGAGCCGACTCACCGGCAGCCGCCTGCGGTAACGGAGCTGCTGCAGGGCTTCGTCTGTGGGTCTGTCCATCGTTTTGACCATGGGGCTGCCGGGGGTTTTGCCAGCTCCCTGGGCTGGGAGCCCACCTTGGCTGTGGGTACCAGCCACCGCTGCTGACCAGATACCAGGAGGTGCCAGCTGGTGCCTGTGGCTGCTGCAGTGTCCCCCTGTTTGCCAGGGTGGCACCGGCAGTTGAGGACGGTGTCTCTGAGCATCCCACCCCACGTTCAGAGCTGCAGCCTGACCTGGCCTTTGCAGCCGAGACCCAAAAAAGCCACGTCCAGGTGCTCCGTGTGTCACGAAGTCCCCCGGCCTCTGCAGCAATGCTCTCTGCAGGAGCCGTCGCTGCTGCGGTGCAGAGGGTCGGTGCCGGCTCGGCATGGGAGCGCGGTGGGGCTGCCGGTGGGTCGGTGCCGAGCGCGGCGGTGGCGGCGGAGCAGCTGCTGGCCCATCTGGCACTGCAGCTGCCGGCGGGAGCTGGGGCTTTGCATGCAGACGGCTGGAAATAGAAACCGGGGAGGGAGGAGGCAGCCGGTGGTGTGACGCTGGCCGGGGAGCGGGAGGAGGCGTGTGGACCCAATCCATCCATACGCCGAGCTGGTCCGGTACCGGCGATGTGCTGACCAAGCTGGTGGCCATAGGGATGAGCGGAGCGACCCCAGGACAAGCAACAGCAAAACCCGCTTGGAGTTTTGGCAGATCATAGGAGACCTGGTGGATTCTTGGTGTCTCGTAGGATTCCTGGCGTCTCTTAGGACCTTGCTGCAGCGCCAGGGGGATGCGATGCTCCGGGCAGGGCGCTGGTGGGACCAGAAGGAGCCTTTGCAAACATCTGGCTTGGACCTGGGGCATACCTGTGCTCTCATCACAGCGCACTGGGGGAACTGGTCTGCCCGAGGAGCGTATGGCAGGCTTAATTAACCTCAGCTGGGTACATGGGTTAAATAGCCCTGATCTGGGCTAAAGTGTTTTAATGCTGTTTCCAAAGCCCTGCCACGTGTGCCCTGTTGGAGGCCAAGAGCCATCCCTTGCAGGGAAAGATTTCCACGCGAGCGGGGTGCAGTGCTGCTGGTATCTCAGCAGGGGCTCTGAAGGTTCACGAATCCTCACGAAAAACCACGCATGGTGCACAATAACATCCCCGCTCGCTAGCGAGGATGCAGGAGCAGTGGTGGACCCGGGTCCCCAACGCCAGCCTGCTCATCCTGTTCCCTCTGCAGCTCCTTCCCCTGCGCCACCGTGATGCTTTGGGGCACATGTGCCGTATCACGGCGTGACAAGGACGCCCGGCTCATCTCCACGGGGCATGGGGACAACATGGCAGGCGACAGGGCTGCCAAAGCACTTGGGTTTAGAGCCCGTCACAGCCGGCGTGTTGACGTTTTCATTTCAGACAGCCGCCCGACGATCCTGCTCGCAGCCCTGGGAGCTGGGGCTGGCACCCTGTGGGCTGTCCCACATTGGGGCTGGCACCCTGTGGGCTGTCCCTGCTCCACAACCCGGCTGCTCACGGGGCACAGGCAGGGCAGGACCCTTCCCTGATCCAAGCCCCTGCGATTCCCAGAAACTCAGCTCCATCAGCTCCTGTCACACCAGGCAATTTTTTCCTGCTGGCGACAGGTCCATTAATCCTCCAGCAGCTGAAGCATGGCATGATTTTCCAGGCAGAGTTTGGTCTGGGTCGTGAGGTCCTGATGGAGCCTGGAGGGATGTATCTGTCCAAGACTATCCACGTGCAGAGCTCCAAAATTCCAGAGACCACCTCCAGCCATTTGCCAGGCAGCGGGGAAGGTGATTTACCTCCTATCGTCGGTCCAGCTGCTCCAGGGAGGCCAGAGATCAAGGAAAGTCTCTATTTTAAAGTAAGTTGGCTTTGCCCATCCTAACTTTGCCAAGCTGTAAGCTCGGTCAGATTTTTGCAGGGATTTGTCTTCTGCAGCCTGTCTTCTAGGAGCTGGGATCTCTTGGCCGGATCCTTCTTGCAATTCGTCATCACAAGTATCATTTACCCTCCAAAGTCACGTCTTGCTTTTAATCAGTCTTTACCATTCAGGCATGCTGCAAACTGCTCCCCGGGTGGCAAAGTATTATCCTTCTTAATGAGCGGGACTTGGGGGACACGGGAGAGCAGAGCAGCCCATTTCTCTTCATCACCACCAATAGATCAGAGCAAATCAGTTTTGCAACAACTTTAATAAATTGATTCAATTTGGTGAGCCAAAAAAAAAAAAAGAAAGAAAAAAAAAAAAGAAAGAAAAAGAGAGATTAAAAAGTAAAGGAGGAAATAACATGGGATGATGCTTCCAGCAATTGTGGTGGATGGTAAATCTCTTCTTTATTACTGCTTTATTATTTCCAGAATCTGAAGTTTAAATAATTAAGTAGAATAAATGGTGGATGAATATTATTTTCAAGTTTTATTTATTGATTCTCAAAGGACAGATGTGCACAGAGACCCAGGCATAGAGGAATCTAATTTCTCCAGCGGTGTAAATCAGGGTAAGATCATTAACACGAACACCATTTAAAGGAGATTTACACCAGCTGAGCATCCAGCCTCCTAATTTTAGGTGGAAAATATGGAAGACTACATAGATTGTAATAATTTTTTGTTCTGTCTTCTGTGCGATTCATTTATTTTCCAATTTAAAAGCACATCAGGTTTGCTTTGGTATTTTTTTTTTTTTTTGTAATTTAAATACATTTGTTGACAGTGCTGCTCACTCTAAAGGTCTCTTTAGGGAGGGAGCCTGGAAAAGCTCTGTGTGCCTGCGGGTTTGTGCTCACAGCATCTGTGTGGCCAGGCTGGTACCCTGGAAGGGGAGAAGGTGCTGTACCATGTGGCCAGTGCTGGACTCCTGATAGTTGCCCCAGTCATGAAACCCGGGGGCTGGTGGAGGCAGGTCGGGGCTGGGAGCGCCGGGGGGCTCTCGCCTGGGCAGGCTGCGAAGGTCGGGGGCGTTTGCGATGCCTGGGCAAGGATTTCCCAGGGCCAAAGGCTTAATTCCTGCTCAGGGCTGATGTGCAGCTTCTTGATAATACTCACTTTAACAGCGTATTTATTCTCTTAAAAACTCGAGCCGCCTGGAGCGCACCCTTCTGTGCAGCCCCCAGTGCCAGACTCCCAAGGCACCGGGTTGTGTTTGAGGGTGAACATCTCTGTTATTAATTGCAGCTTCAATCTCAGGTCCCTGCTGGTGTGTCACACGCACGGAGTGGTCTCACCTTCCACGGGAGATCTCCTGCAATGGGATATTTTTGGCAGGCAAAGGAGAAGGAGGTGGAGGCTGCTACAGCAAGAGCAACAGAGGCCTCGGAGAAGCAGAGGCATGCGAGCTGGTATGAACAGTGGGGCCAATTAAGGAGACCAGGAATTAAGTCAATCTGACACCTGTAAGTAAATTAACCCAAAGGAAATACGATGTTACATAAAATTTCTGCTACACGGGGAGTGACATATGGATAAAGCAGCCCTGTGAGCAGATAAATAGGTGGTTCTCTTCGTTATCCAACCCTGTCTGCGTGTTAAAACCAATTAGGACCCATCACCGGTGCGGTTGTAGTTGATGGTGATGGGCACCGGAGCGGGAAGCGCTGTCGGTTTTCAGGAGTCCCTGACTTGGCTCACTCCGGGCAAGTTTCAGCAGCATGAGAAGGAGTTTCTCGTGCTTGAGAGAAGCTTGAAATACAAACGCCGGGAAGGCGAGGCTGGGTGTGCGGCTCCGGCTTTTACAGCTTCATTCTCCACCGATGAGCTTGGATGGGGCTGTGGGAAGTTATTTTGTTCCAGCGAGACGGGGAGAGTCTCAGGCGTCGGGCGCTTGGCTTGGGTCCCTTCTCATCTATTACCAGCCTGGAAATGAAAAATCTGGCTGCGATTTGTAGCGACTGCAATGGAGCAGAAAAGCTGTTGACACCTCTGATCCATCACCGTTCGTTTTATTTCTGTGCTCCCTGATGGGGCTGGCAGTGGGTGTTGGGGAGTCGCAAGAGACCTGGTGTTCGTGGCCTTTTCGGCTCTCTCAGGAGCCCTTGCACCACGACATCCTGTGAGGTTTGTTTGGGCAGAATGAAAAAAAAAATTAGGGAGTTTATAGGATGTTTCAGAGGAGCACCTGAAATTTGGGAACTGGCATCGTAGAGCGCGTTTGCGACTAAATGAAGGAGGAGCCACTATTGCCCTCAGAGATCTGTGGGTCTCGTTATCTCCCTGCCTGGAGAGCCAGGAGGACGGGGCTGCCTTCCTTGGCTCTGCCAAAGCATGTCAAATTAATCTATCCAGCATCTTCTCTGCGAAAATTTTTTACCCAGCTATAAAATGGGGACAGCCGTCACCTGCCTTCTTTGGAGGAGGTTTGTGTGTTTAGGAGGAACTGTGCGTGGGACTGAGTTTTGCTCCCACACTCACAGCGCGGGTGAGATTTGGTCCTTCAAAATGTCACTTGACAAACAGCAAGTAATGATAAACACTTATTGTTATTCTCCTTTTTTTCCTCCGTGGGAGTAGATGATATTGCTAAGTGACCGAATACTCATTTGACCCTTGAAAATGCAAGAGTCATGTTTAATTCATATCTTTTATTTATGGATTTGGGCTCCTCCAGTTTCTCTCCTGCGATGTGTGGTTGTTGCTCTGGAGCAGAGGGAGGTTGTTCTGCCAGAGCCGGAGCCTCTCTCGAGGAACAGCCTCCGGGACCGGGCTGTGGCAGGAACGCCATCGGGCGCTGGGTGAGCCCCTGCACGCTGGGGAGGGCTTGTGAGAAGATAAATATGGCAGGTTTTGCAGCCAGATCATAGAATGGTTAGAGTTGGAAGGGACCTTAAAAATCATCGAGTTCCAACCCCCCTGCCCTGGGCAGGGACACCTCCCACCAGACCAGGTTGCTCCAAGCCCCA
>JAOXJK010000013.1:3198593-3212044 GCA_025774025.1 Xenus cinereus
GCTTCTCTGGGCAACCTGTTCCAGTGCCTCACCACCCTCACAGTAAAGAATTTCTTCCTAATATCTAACCTAAATCTCCCCTCTTCCCATTAAAAACCATTACCCCTTGTCCTGTCACTGCACTTTCTGACAAAGAGTCCCTCTAATGGTTGGATGGCATGGTTGGTTTTGGTGGAGCAACCATAGCTTGCTGCCCACCTGCCTGCCATCAAATCAAGGGTTTTCCTGTGGTATCGACATCAAGGAAGTCCCTCCAGGAGACCGTCCCAGCAGGATGGAGAAGAAGGGAGCCATGTCTCCCTGTCCCTCGCCCCACCAGCCCCATGGTGTCCTGCTGACTTGGGCGACTGAGCTTAAGGGTTGGAGGGGAAGTTCTGCCCCGTGACCACAGTCCAGCAAAGCCATGGAGGGAGCAGAGCGTAGGGCAGAGGTGCGTGAAGCCAGGAGACCATTAATCAGATTAACAAGGATATGATCTAAAAGCCACATATCGATGACAAAAATGACTGAGTGGTGCTGGACAGGAGCCACATGGGGCAGGGCTGGCTCTGGCATGGCCTCTGGGATGAATGGATGTTGGTAGCAGGGAAAAGTGTTCCTGGGACATTCCTGGGGCAGGGGCACCCCAGCAGAAGGCAGGGACATAGTCCTTTCTCCCAGCACAGCGCTGGTTAAACCACTGTAATGCAGATAGCTGTGGGCAACGCATCACAGAAAGGAAATGGAGAAGCAGCAAAGGGAGGGAATTGCAGCCTGGAGGAAGATAAAGGGTTTAGAGAGGATGGCTGTGAAGAAAGCGATTAGAGGAAATTAAACATGGACAGGCTGGAGATGGAGGCTGGGGAGGGGGAATCTGGCCGTGCTGGTGTGAGGGCACATTGCAGAGCGGGGGAATTGCTCTCATCGCTGAACCGTGCAGGCGCTGGGAAGAAAGAATGGCATTAAATGGAGCAGGAGGCTTATGCGCATCAAAGACCAGCCAGGCATCCATGGCACTGGGACCGGTTCTGGGCTGAAACCAAGTGGCACAAGAGCAAAGGGGCTGGAGGAGGGAGGAAGATGTTAATTCCTGCCGGGTGAAGCTGTAATACGTACGCCTCATCAACCCAAAGGAGCCTTTTGTAGAGCTCTTTTGTCTTGGTTTTTTCAACCTAGGGATTAAACATCCAGCATGGACGTGCCTCTTCACTTGGACAACTCTCTTGCAAGGGACAGACAACCTGAGGGATTGTTAGTTGCCTTGAACTTGGCCGCATCTTCAGCCAGGAAAAGCCACAGGAGACGGATGTATCATCCCCAGCACTTTGGTGCGCTGGCTTGAATCCTTGCCCTAGGATCTCTGAAGATGCTGGAGGAGCGATCCTTGTCCTACAAAAGTTTGGGGACAGATGAAGGTGCTCTCGTGTGGCCCATCAGTGCTGTCAAATGTGCTGCTGTTGCTTTGGTGAGGGAGAGGGTTGAGACCGGCTCCCGGGTGCTCTCCAGCTCTCTGCTGCGGCTCCTGGGAGATGCGTGAGGGCACGATCCTAAATTTTCTTCCTAGAAATTGCTGCCAACCTGTGGGACCTCTGAGAGGGGCAGTGTCCCAGCAGCCCTGTTGTGCTGATCACAGGCAGCTGCGCCACGTCTCAAGAAGGATGAAGAACAACGAGGAAAGTTGAGAAGTTCACCACAAGCCTTGTCTGAAAAGGATGCTGTGGGAGAGGAAAACGCCAGATCGTGGTTTGAGCCCTGGTTCTCCTCTCCCACTGCCCCTTTTCTTCTTAAAAAATAGGAAAGAATTAAATCCCATCAGTGGCTTTTAAAAGCCAACTGAAAATGTCCTTTATTAAATTACCACCCTATTGATCTAGCAGTCATCCGAAAGGGGATTGATTGAGGACTTAAACAGACGCGCAGCCGGGCCAGACGTTCAATTAATGTGCATAAACGGGCAGTGGAGAAGCAATTTTCAGAGTAAGTCAAGCAAAAGATCAATCCTGGTTTGCCTTCCATGCCAAAGTTGCTTCGTATTTATTTTTATGTTATTTCATCTTTTTTTTTTCCCTGTCCCTCTTATGATAAGCGTGTCGTTGAGAGGCAGCACTCAAAAAACAGCTCACGCCACTCATGGAGCCGTGGTTCCCTTCCTTCAGGCCTTGGAGAGGACACATTTGTGGAAGGGTTGGGGAAAGCCACGTCCCCTCAAAGGACTCACACCTGAGGGTGTTTTTAGTAATGTAAATCCCAGGTTCTCCATTAAATGCCTACAGAGAAGGCAGCAGGCAGCAGAAGACCTGTCACCTGCTTTGAGTATTAGCATGTCTGATGAACCTTGAGTTGCTCTTCCAAGTCTGGAGAAGATCTGGGGGGAAAAAAACATCTTTATTGATTGTTCCCTCCCACCTCTTCACCATATGATAATTCCAGCTGGCTGCCAGAGGCAAAGCAACTGTGATGGATCTATAAATACTCAGCTTCGCTCTGGCCTTTCCTATGAATGCTCCAAAGAGAGCCCATGGACACGGCTTGAAGCGTGGGACAGAGGAAACCATCTGGAGGCAAATCACTCCTCTGTGTCTGGTTGCTCTGTGAGTAAACCATAAGAAATACTCTGCGTGTTTTTTTCTCTGGACTTAGCAAGAAATCCTGATAAGAAACTCTGCTCCCTGAAGGCCTCCAGCCCAGCTCTGCTGGCTTGAGGGCTTTGCTTCTGATCTCCCTTAAGCCAGAGGTAGGTGGCATCACCCCACGCACATTAAGGAGATCACCTGTGGTTTGAAGTGGTCTAAGGAGAGCGCAGGGCCGGGCTGCTGAGCCCCGACGTGTGGGGAAGCCTGAGCTGAGACATTTTGTGGCTCCAGGAAGATCTGAACCATGGACCTGGTGAGCTGGAGGTGCTGAGGTTTCCCTGTGCTTGATGCACCATCAGTGCAGACCCACCGGGTCCTTCCCTGGGGAGCCAACGGGACTTCACAGCAGTGATGCTGAGGACCTTGATTGCACTGGTGGACACACTGGGGCAGAACCGGAGCCCAGTCCCCTGCTGTGGTTTCTGTTCATTCAGCTTTTGCTAAACAGCAGCTGAAACTCCTGCATCTCTGTCAAGCAGCAGAATGGGAATTTGCTGCGGTGGAGGACTCTAGATCTCCTGCACTAAGGGAATATGGACTTAAAAACATCTGAGTGAGCTCCTTCTTTTCACTCTTTGTCCTCTGCTCCTCCTGGCTGGGTGGACATGGGGTCCCCAAGATCCCCAAAGTTTGGGCACATGGAGAAGGACACTTTCCCCTTGCTGACCCGAAGCCGAGCAGTTTCCTCCTGCCCCACCAGACTCAGCCATCCCCTCCTGCTGCTCTGTGCGACAATGTGACTTTGTGCATCTCCTCCTGCGGGAAGGGGGGACCATGTCCTAACCTGGCATCACTGGTGAGTCACCGTGGCAGGTAGCCTCCCCTTTCCATACTGGCGTGGCCCTGGCGCTCCCAGCTCCTTCCCCAGTGCTGGCAGGAGGGAACGCGCTGGGAGCTGAAGCCATAATTAGCAGGAGCTCATTGCAAAGGCTGGGACCGAGGGGGTTTTCCTGTCTGTTACGTCTCAGGAAGCCTTTTATTATGTGGATGGAGAGCTGTTATTCCTCTTCCCCTTTGCCAGCTTCCAGATTTCATCTCCCAGATGGGCTGTGCCAGTCGGAGAGCTGTGCCCTGCGGAGCGGTGAGGGTGCCCTGGGGTTCTCTCTCCTCCTCCTCCTCATCCCTGGGGAAACATGGTTGGAGCAACTCACAGCACAGAGAGGAAGGGTTTTGGGGAGGTTATGGGAGGGACCATGGGAGGAGAGCTGAAGCGATACATTTGGTCCGTCTTTGTTCAGTCCAGTGACTTAGGAGCCGAAAAAGAGCTGGTGGGGCAGCAGGAGCTCAGCCCCTTGCCCAGGTCTGGGGTCAGGGAGGAGGGAAGGTGAGCAGAGTGGGGGGCTCAGGGGTCCCGACCCATTTCCCCTCTCCTGCAGGGCCCGTGGGGAGCGGTGGAGAGGAAAGGGAGCTGGCGGCTCCTTTCCCCTCTCTCGTCTGTGCGATAGAGCCACTTTTGAGGAAGATAAATTATTGAATGGGTGAAATCTTCTGTGAAGAGTAATAAAAATGTATCTTCAATTAGAATGTGCTGGGGCTTTTTACAGCACCTGAATGGGAGCTGCTTCTGTGGCAGATAGAGACCTCTCATCTCCTTTTCCTTTCCTTTTCCTTTTCTTTTTTTTTTTTTCCCCCTCATTTTTTTCTCCCCAAGATCGTTGTTTCTTCTCTGCTCGAGAATTAGCTGTGCAGACATAGATCTGCACCCCAGCAGCAGGCAGGAGCCGTGCCAGCGGGGAGGAACGAATGATCTCTTTTAAACCAAGAACTGGTCAGCAATGAAAAAGATATTTTTTGTGTGTGTGTTTGTTTTTTAATTTTTAATAGCTTTGCTTTTTGGTTTTTGGGAGCCGGTAGCGAAGAACATTTTAGCATGTTACTTTGTCCCTGGTAGTACAGGCTGTAATTTAATGGGATTCTGTGTTAATAAAAAGAATATTCATTCTTTGTCTCTTACTACTTCTTCCTTTGCTGATAATCAAATAAGTAGAGCATGTCATTAACGGGCTGGGAGTACTGGAGCGTGCCTGGGTGTGATGGGGCCCCCATCGCTGGTGCAATACCTCGCTCTGGCCGATGCTTGCCTTCCCTTTACCTGTGTCTTTACAGCTGTCGGATGTTTTTTCCTGCCCTAAAGGTGGTCCCTGTGGCATTCCCAGCACTCCAGGACAGAGACACTGAGCACTTGGCTCTGCTTCTTCGCCAGGTGGCTCCTGGGATTTATCCAGCGCCTTTTCCAACCAGCGTGGGCAGCCCGAGGCATGGGATGGTGAGTTCTGGGGTGCTGGTTTCCATGCTGCCCATCACCCAGCAGCCTGGCAGAGGTCCACAGCTGTAGGAGCACCATACTGGGGGCAAACCCTTCTGCTAGGGTCTCCTTGGGGTGCTGAGATCATCTCGACTGCTCCTGCGATGGTGAGTAACTCACCAAAGCTCGTCCAGAGCAGCATCACAGCCTGCTCATGACTGTAAATTTGGGGGGCAGGGGGAAAGAAGTGATTTATATGTATAGTTGGGATTTTATTTGCATTTTAAATCACACTCTCTGCTAAACTAATGGACCCCCTATTTATAGATGACTCCAACATAAAGTGACTGCTAATTACTACAATTAATATAGCGTTAAAGGCTTGCCAGCCAACTCCACTGCAACTTGTATCGCCTACTCATTTTCAATTAAGGCACATTGACAAGTAAAATACGCAGTTATTAAGAGCAGAGCCCTGTTGTGTAATTACATTTTTCTAAGGTCATTAATCTCCTGCAATATTCAGTTTTGCACCCAATGGCCGGAGTGGGGGCAGTTCTGAGGACGACCCATCAGAGGACAGCATATATGGAAAGTAAAAAAAGGTGAGATCTTTTTGTTTCATTGTGCCCTGAGGTTGGGGTGTGCACATCCTTGGATGGGCATCCTTGGATAACCCAGAGGACCGTTGCATCCGTGGCCAACGGGTGCCTTGCTAAGCATGTCCCTGCCGTGCTGCACCCCTGGGTGCTCTGGCTGCCTGCGAGATCTTTCTGCATTAGGGTCAGGCAGAAAAGCCCCGTGTGGAGCTCTCAAGTGGGCGCTATCCTATTTTAATCAAGTTTCCACACTTCATTGCCGCATTTAGTATTATTTCCTGAGCTCTTTGGCGACAGCCAGGCTGGGCTGCCTCTTGAATAGGGCTTTTTCCTCCCCCATGAGCAGGGCACAGCATGGGAAGGGCTTGGGGCCGTACCCTGTGCACTTCTTGGGGTTGGAGGGAGAGCAGAGGAGCTGAGGGGGATGAAGTCCCCGCTGCTCTCTCCCTGCTGGGCACCCACAGTCTGCTTCTGGGCCAGAGATTACGGTGAATGCCAACAACAAGGCTGAATCCTCATGTGAAGCCTGTGTAAATTAACTCAAGCCCCCAGCTGCGAACAAGCAAGCAAACACCCAGAGCAGCAAAGCCTCTTCCAGCCTCTCCTGCCCTGGGTTCAAGCCTTGGACCTTGGAAGTGTTCAAGACCAGGCTGGATGGGGCTTTGAGCAACCTGGTCTGGTGGGAGGTGTCCCTGCCCAGGGCAGGGGGGGGTCGGAACTGTATGATCTTGAAGGTCCCTTCCAACCCAGCTATGAATCCATGCAGCCAAAAGGTCTTAAACCCAGGAGGAAGAGAAGAGGCTGCAGGGGGTTGGAACTCGATGATCTTTAAGATCCCTTCCAACTCGAACCATTCTATGATTCTATGATTCTGCAGAGGGACATCCTTCCCGGTCCCATGCAGAAGGGAGGTGCCAGCAGCTGGATTTCAGGTTGACACAGCCTGATGGACTCTGGCTGTACTTTTTCTCCTCCTCAAACGTCCCTGCCAGCCCTGGCACGGACTCGGGGACCACGGTGTTGAGGGCTCTGTGAGGGCACACGGAGGCATCGTCCGTGCTCCCAAGAGTTTGCCCAGGGTAAAGCAGGCACGATGCGCCCGGGTGTGGGAGGGAGGCATCCGGAGAGCGCGGGATTGACAGGGCTGGGAATACAACCTGCATTTTCTGCATTAAGGGCCCTGCCATCAGGTCACCGGGGAACGCTGCTCTGCGGAGGGAAGCACAACACCTGCTCAAAAGACATGAATATTCCAAGTAAGGAGCAATCCCTTGGCAATCGCACAAAGACACTTCCTGAGCGCTCCCAGGGAATCCAGGGTGTGCACAACGGACACCATCCACCCTTCCGTGTCCATCCAAATCCAGACACTTCACCTCCTTTCCCCATTCTCACAACAGGAAAGGGACCCAGGCCTGAGCTGTTAGCCCCTACAAATGTGCGTAGCCTCAAAAAGATATTTTCTTCAACTCTCCAAAGCTGGACACCCCAAATCGTTGGGCACCTTTGAGACTCCGTGTCTGGGAGGGTCGTAATAAATTCTGCTGTGGCGAGAGCATCAGACGCCTGGGATGTAGCAAGGCAACGTTCTCTGGTGGATGTGGGGGCAACGAGTAGGGCATTAGAAGTGTTCATACAGCAGCTTCCTTTTACACTGCCCAAAGGCCTGTAAAATATATTTCACATCTCTCATTCGCTAGATGATCATCGTTATTAGACCTGGCTTCAGGTCATTATGTTGGGATCTGAAAGATGGGTGCACTGATTTCAGCATGGCCATGGACTTCCAGAGCTTCAGAGGGCTGATCAGCAGAATATGAAAATCAGCTGCAAATGGCTGAAAAGCCCCTACTCAGAATTACAAACCAATCACTATACCTTTACTGCTGCAAATATTGCCTGTCATCAGCATATATCCCAGAGTGTGCATAAACCCCCCGACACCTGCCATTGTAAGTGTGGGATTCCTGCGCAGCCCCTGTGCTCCAATATCGTGAGCTCCCCTTGCAGAAGACCAAGCCCATTGGTGTTACTGGGCCTGGGATCAGGCGTTTTCCCCACCCTCTGCTGGTCTTCACCTCTTTCATGGAGACACAAGCATCAGCCGGAGGGATATTTCTCCTTGGGACACTTTTTCTTAAGAAACTTCACATCTGAGCTGGCTGGAGCATCCTGCAAATTCATGGCATTGAAACGGTGTTGCTCAAAATAATTTCAAAAAAAAAAAAAGCCATAGAAAAAAACACACCAGAAAACCGGGTTCCCTTTCCTTTGGGACATTCCGAAAAACTCTTTTGATGGTTGGTTCAGTGACATTAAGTTCTAATTCTATATGGATCCTACTAGACAATGTTTACAGAGCTCAGTCACCAAAAGAAGCACCCTTTGTCATCTTGAACAAGACATTTAATTTAATCAGAAGGGATGTTGTAGGATTTTCCCTGCCCCCAGCCTCTTGATTTGCAAAAAAAAAAAAAGTTGTTTCAGCAGAACCAAAGCGATATTACAGCTGGGTATGTGTGTCTTTGAAACTGCCGGTGACCATAAAGTCTGCTCTTCACCCAGTTCTGGTACATGTATAACTTTATCTCACGGCTACACTCTTAGGGTGCCCACACAACTTAGCAGTTGGTCACAGAATCATAGAATGCTATGGGGTGGGAAGGGACCTCTGGAGATCATCTAGTCCAACCCCCTGCCAGAGGAGGGTCACCCAGAGCAGGTTGCACAGGAACGTGTCCAGGTGGGTTTGGAATGTCTCCAGAAACACAGACTCCACCACCTCCCTGGGCAGCCTCCTCCAGGGCTCTGCCACCCTCAAAGTGAAGAAGTTCCTCCTCATGTTGAGATGGAACTTCTTATGTTTGAGTTTGTGCCTGTTTCCTCTTGTCCTGTCACTGGGCACCACTGAAAAAAGACTGGCCCCATCCTCCTGACACCCACCCTTTAAGTATTTATAGGTGTTGATCAGATCCCCCCTCAGCCTTCTCTTCTCCAGACTAAAAAGCCCCAAGTCAGCCCCCAACCTGTCCTGGTGCAGGGGGTTGTTCCTCCCCAGGTGCAGCACCCTACACTTGCCCTGGCTGAATTCCATCAGGTTCCTCTCTGCCCAACTCTCCAGCCTGTCCATGTCTCGCTGGATGGCAGCACAGCCTTTTGGTGTGTCAACCACCCCTCCCAGAGTCGTGGCATCAACAAACTTGCTGAGGGTATTCTCTGTCCCTTCCATCCAGGTCATTGATGAATATATTGAAGAGGACTGGACCATAAACCATTACAGAATGCCTATACCATATAAAAGGTGAAAGCTGTATGAAGTGTTGTGTGTATAAACCTTTTGGCCCCTTGAAGTGCAGCAATGGACTAAATTCTGCTTGCTAATATTTTAAGACAATCATATAAAAAATTTTCTTACAGGGACGAATGATGAAAACAAGCAAATTCCCTGCAGCTTGAGTCCCTCATTACCCATAACGCTGTGGGAGCACACACGTGTTGAAGGCATTAGCATGCTTTCCCACCCCTTCTGTGATAGCACTCAAGACCTTCTTCAGGGCGACTTTTTCTGTTACAGAAATAGGTCACAAACCCATGCAGCCCCGAAGCTTTATATTGCCTTCCAAATCGTCACATTAGAGATTAAATGGGAATAAAGAGAGAGAAAAACTCCCAGTGCCTGTAGTGTTCACGGATTCCCATGAGAGGAAGAACAAGCACCTCTTTGATTGGTTTCAATAACTACATATTAGCAGTGGTCACAACACCCAGATTAGAAGACGGTAACTGTCAGGTTTCATCTCATTAGCCAGGCAGTCACAAAACCTAAGGATGCTGTTCGTATCTTTCAGCATCCTCACAGAAGTGTTTTCTTCACTCTGGAGATGTCAGCTCCCCATTCTGAACGAGCTGCTGCTCTCCTAAATAAACAAATTATACACGCACCATGCGACACGGAAAAAAAAAAAATAAATATTACACCGACAGGGAAGAGAGAAAAAGAATGTGTCAGAAATGACTTCAGCATGGATGTAGGAGTACAGCTGGCGGACAAAAGCCACACGTGAACTAAGCAAAATGCTGAGGGTTTGGGCCTGGAGCCAGAAAAAGCCTTGGTGGATGTATCTTTTTTCAATAATGAACTCCCACCAGAGCCTACGCTTTATGAGCCTGACACATCCAAATTACGTTCAGCAACATTTAAACGTTGAAATAATAGGATAAATTCAAACCAATTAGAGAGCATATGGAATATTGCCTTCCTAATGGTATGCATAAGCGTCTCCTGTCAGTTTTATCAGATTAAAGACCCCAAGCGCTGGCAGGGATCAGATCCGCGGTGATAAACGGGCACAGGGGTATGAACGGAGCCGCATGTGATCTTTGAGGTGGGTCTAACACAGGAGAAGGAATCTGCATTGCAGTTGGAGGCTTCTCCCTTTGTTTCAAGGAAGCAGGGAAATCCGACCGAATTCTCAGCCCAATCAAAGACCCGTGTTTTGCCAGGTCGATGCCTTGGAAGGAGTACATTTTTTTTCTTTTGTCATCTGGGCATTGCTATCCCAAGATGAATGCCCCAAAGAACACCCCAATTAACCTTCAAGTGACAATGAAAGGCTTTCCTTCCATTGTTCCCGTACAAAACAAAAATAGTAAGAAAACACTTCAGCTTTAAGCAGAAATAGAAACATTAAAACGGAAGGGGAAAAGGTACAAAAAATTCTTCAAAATAACATAAAGAAGAAACAAAGCACCAGCAAAATTATCTAACCATCATCTGAGGCAGACACCCAGCATGAAAATTTTTTGCTCAAATTGATGAAGTCTAGCAAAATTACAAGCAACTGGAAAAAGGGATATGTTGCCGCCTTTGTGTTTGGAAATGATAGATTTTAAATAAATTGTCACAGCTGCAGAAGTCCTTTGTACACTTTGGTTAGTTCTCCAGGGATTTATTACTATTTTTTTGTGCATGCTAAATCAATCCAAGGCTTTTAAGACCCTTCAACATGATGTGTGAGATGCACAGTTTAGAGCTTCAGCCCCAAGGACTGCAGTGAAGTTAAATTAGAGTAGGTCAGTCTGTAGATAGAGTCATAGAATCATAGATTAGTTTGGGTTGGAAGCAACCTTTAGAGGTCATCTAGTTCAACCTCCCCTGCAATACGCAATAAGCAGGGACATCTTCAACTAGATCAGGTTGCTCAGAGCCCCGTCCAACCTGATCTTGAATGTTTCCAGGGATGAGGCATCTGCCACCTCTCTGGGCAACCTGTGCCAGTGTATCACCAACCTCATTGTGAAAAAATTTCTTCCTTATAGCTAGTCTAGCTTAAAATCATTACCCCTTGTCCTATTGCAACAGGTCCCGCGCTAAAATGTTTCTCCCCACCTTTCCTGTTGGTCCCCTTTAAGTACTGAAAAAGCCTTCCTCTCCCCAGAGCCTTCTCCAGATAGAACCTCAACTCTCTCAGCTGCCCAGCTGAGGATCTGGTGTGTGCCCCTGCTTTAACCAGTTGAAAACGCCCTGCCTACAGCTTTGATTTAAGGTGCACTGTGCCAGTGCAAGTGCTTCCAGGCGTTCTTTGAGTCTCCCCCGTTACCTGCCTGCAAAGGCACACAGACAGCGTAACCGAGGTGCCGCCCTAGGCACGGTGCCAGCGTCATCTCAGCCCCAAAGCCCACCTGGTGAGAAGGTGCACCCCAGAAAAAAGGCCCTTGTTCTCTGGAAATCCTTAGCTGCTGAAGTAGCCCCTCAAGCACCAGTGAAATATTCTGGCCCGTGTTGGTCATGGCCTGGAGAAGTTGCATATAGAGCCCCCAGCGGCACAGAGTAGAAAAACGTGTGCCAAGTCAAGCATGTAGAGCTACCAAGAAACCATGCATCCTTTCCTCAACAGTGGCATTAGCAAAAGAGCTTGAAATATTTAGGATCCTGGCACAGATATGACACAAAACTGTTTAACCAGCCTACAAATCATTGAAAAGGCAGCCAGTAATAAAAATGCAATTCCCCTGCTAATCCTTAGTTGTCTCTTTTACAATATGCTTTCCACCTGTGTTCCTTCATCTCCAGCTCTCTCTTTACTTCTCAGCACCTTGAGGAAGTACCTTATCCAAAACACAATTCAGCTCCAGTGATTTAAGTAAAATCAGGCTGGAGACTCTTGGAATTTAGGTTTTTCTTCACTAGTCACACAACACTTGGTGTTTTCTTTTTGCTCCTAGAGGCGCCTGGTTAAACGATGCATCGGTTTGGTTTTAAATATATTAACCTAACCAAGTTTTGAAAATCTCATGAGTGGCAGAAGCCTGGATTTTCAACATCCGTGATTACCAGTGATCTCCATTATTACTTCTGGTCAAAATGAAAATTTAAGGGTACTCGATGAACCCTATTTTTCCCGCAGCCTATAGGCTTGGGAAGCGTCACTCCACCTGTTTCATGTTCTGAGAAGTAACACGAGACAATGTGATTAAATACCTGCCCATTTTGATCCCTGACTGACGCAAAATCCATCTTCTGTTTACATATTTCACCTGGCTTCCTCACCTAACCAAAGAACAAGTGTACAGTCGGCCATGCAGCTTTCCCCTCAGATTGCTTTGCCAATACCTCACTCTTGCACGTGAGGCACGTTTGCCTCCACTGCTTCCAAAGCCGCGCTCCCGCTTACGGGAATAGGGTCTAAGCACAAAGCCGAGACACAAAAGCTCTGCAGGAGGCAAAGCAGCCAGATACCTAGAATGCCACCGTGCCTTCCTTTAAATACTCTTTTTCCTAATATTAGAAGGTGATGATTAAACTCGCTGATGACTACTCACGACACAATGTCATGCAAACAATAAAGTACTTTCTGTTCATAACTTTAATTTCAAGTTTGGTATTGGCTGAGGGGTCAGGAGCCACAACAAATAACAAGCAAAGCTTACTTCTGTTGATCAAATTTTAGCAGTGCTCTCATAAAAGGCTATGATGTTAGAGGTTTCAGAGTGACTCGTCTCTTCCTTCCTCAGGTCTTCATGTAGATTGAAGATTTTGTCTCTTGCATTTATTTTACGCTTTGGTTGGAGGAATAGGACAGGGATTTCCAACCTCAAAATATAGCTATCAGGTGAACGTAAGTTAAAAAGAAAACATCTTTTACAGCAAAATGAGGAGTGGGGACAGATGAAAAATGTGCAGATTCACTTAAAAGAGCAAAATTAATAATTATCACACTATTCCCTTTAATCTCTCTATGTTGAAAAGCAAACAAAGCATGTTGTTTTCACACATCAGAATTTGTTTGTACTGCAGCTACCAACAACAGTTGTTGATGGAAAAGAGGGCAAAATAAGGTGACTTTAAAAGCATTCCTTCTTAAAGAACTATGTCAAAGTTACCAGGGCATAAAACTGGAATAATGGCCTGCCATAAACTCTAACTTCAGACTTTTGATAGTAAAATTTGATGAGAGTAATAAATCTACATCCTAAAGCAGCAGAGGCCAGTCCCTTTGTCTTCACACACTCAGAAAAAAGAAAACAAACCCATACCACAATATAGCTGCGCTTGTACCTTCTGCCACGTGAAAGTGAGATTTCAGAGAATCAGGATCGCTGTATAGACACACAGGCAACAAAATCGTTAACTTCTTTACACCCGCTGCCAAAATACGAAGACAGTAAATGAAATCTTTACCCATTCTTCCATTCATTCAAGTTTCACGGCCACTGAGCCACACAGCGTGGAGTCTCACCAATCTCTACTGCATCCCTAAACGCTACTGCCACAGAGATATGCTGCAACTACACGCTTCCTCAGGTACTCTGTTTCCTCTGAGAGATGCCAAAAGGCAAACCCAAAGGAAGTGCTGAGCACGGAGCACTGGCCACAGGGGCAACCCTGAAAAGGCAGATCTGCAGCGTCTGCGGGGCTGAATCACAGAATGCTATGGGGTTGGAAGGGACCTCTGGAGAACATCTAGTCCAACCCCCTGCCAAAGCAGGTCCACC